>JAJOOO010005232.1:0-12870 GCA_029582685.1 Solanum piurae
TGAACCATTTTCATTTATTATCTTGAATATTTTAGTAGCTTTAATGAAATTATCTTAATAAATAATGTTCTATCACTCTTATAACATGTAAAAAGTTAAAATTAAGTTTGAACCCACATAAAATCACATATACCCGCTCCGCCCC
The DNA here is from genome assembly GCA_029582685.1 of Solanum piurae. Taxonomy (NCBI): domain Eukaryota; kingdom Viridiplantae; phylum Streptophyta; class Magnoliopsida; order Solanales; family Solanaceae; genus Solanum; species Solanum piurae. Next base: position 146 of record JAJOOO010005232.1, read on the forward strand.
ACATTAATTTTTTTAAAAACCACTTCAACCCGCCCCGCATCCGATCCGCCCCACACAACCTTAAACCCGCCCCGCCCCACATAACCTTAAACCCACCCCGCCCCGCCCCATTGCCATCCCTAACCACAATAAAAATATTTTTTAATGATAATAAACATGCACAATTGCACATTAACAAAGATTACTAAAAAAATTATCGGCATTAATTAATTGTCATTGTATTCAATGTCCCTATAGACTTTATGAACATTTACAAAAAATCCTAGAATGTAATTGTCACTAGTATGGTTCTAAAAAAACATATTTAGCCGCAATTTAGCTATTGACATCAAACAATTGCCACTAAAAATTATTTTTGGTGTAGTAAATTTTTTTGTATAATTTCGAACAATCATCATTTTATTTTAAAATTGAATAAGTCTAATTTTTCTTAGGCCTCATTTGTTTGCACTTAATGGAGGTCTGAATCTTAATCATTCAGATTTGGCTCATTAAGTGTGTTTGTTTTTTAGGTCTGAATCTTAGTCATCAGATTCAGCCCATTAAGTCTATTTGTTTCTTTTTTAAAAAAAAACCTCTTAATGGGTCAAAATGAATCAGATCTATAACAAAGTCGTAATACCATTCAGACTCTATTAAAATAATAAGCCTATTTCAAATAAAAAATTATTCTTGGTCGCTTCTCTTCTTTTACAAAGTTTCAAGTTTCTTCCCATCATTTTCCAATCATATACCATTTTTTTCTGTAGAATAAGTAAGTTTTCATAATCTTTTATAAGTATTTATTTAATATTATTTATATATACAATATTCTTAGAGGAATTGATAGTTGTGAAGAACTCTTCTTGTGACAATTCGTTTGCTGTCAAAACTTCTTTGGAAGGAGTTATCATTGTTTCTTGTGAAAAAAATTGTTTGAGAAGACAAACAAATCGATTTTTTTAGGGGGGCGGGCGGGGGGGGGGATTATAATCTTATTCTTGAAACAATTTTTTGGAAGAAGTTATCTTGATTTTGGATTATAATTTTTACTGATATAGTGTTTAATTCCTAATTTTTAAAAAAGATAAATTATGCACATTCAGATATTGAAAACAAAAATTTTTAATGATTCAGTGTTCAGACCTAGAAACTACATCTTAATATTCAGATATGCATTTAGATTCTGACATCTTAATATTCAGATACGCATTTAGATTCAGACGTCTTAATCTTAATGAAAACAAATGAGGCGTTAGACTAAATAGAAAAGAACGTGAAAGGAAATTGAGAAGTATTTTTCTCTCAAAATTTTAGGCTAACGAACAGTAATGTTAGTTACTGAAAAAAAAAAACAGCAATGTTAGTAAACTTAGTTTCATAATTAATTAAAATAGTTGTTGTGGAGGTCAATGCCATGATGTAATCTTTTGCGTCATATTGTTATGTGGCAAGAGCATGTATTATCTTATTTGGATATGTAACAAATCTCTATTCATCTTATACCCTGATCACAAAAAGGTGTATAAAATTATTTTTAAAAAATGAATTCAACAGGGTAATGAGATCTTAGTTTAGTTAAGGTGTGCCTCTAGAATTTCGGTCACAATCTAGAAGGGTATTTGTACCTTATCCCTATTTTTCAAAAACTTGTTTTTTTAGAAAAATATTTTCTAAAATTTCTGACCAATTGAAAATGAAAAAATTGAAAAATATTTTTTCTATGTACCAAACACACACTAACTTATCCATTTTCAAAATATATTGTTGACAACTATAAATGGTACGGATGTTTATTGATTGGTTCGTTTGAATATTATCGATTTTCGATTTGTAGACACTTTAAATCAATAACCAAACACATTAGATATTTGTTATCGATTTTCGGTTAACAAATAACAAACCATGAACTAATATCACTTAGGGGTGTGCACTATTCAGATTAAACCGAATAACCAAATCAAATCTAACCGAATTTTTATTTGGATTGGTTTTTTGGTTTTTCTGATTGGTTTTGGATTAATAAATTACTTTGTTGGGTTTTTTGGTTTGGTTTCGGATTTTAAAAAATAAAAACCGAAAAAAACCGAATTTATATATATATATATAATGTTTAGGCTTAGAATTAAGTTGGAGTTAACCACTTTTGTCCCTTTTTGGTTATTACCATGATGATTACGTTTATATTTTATGTTTGAATTACATCTATAATAGGTATACTTATAAGTATTGTGTTTTAAGTTTTATTTATGATTTATATTAGAAAGTATATTTAAGGGATTAAATATTATTACTTTGGTTATTTATGTTATTAATTATTGACATAACCGAATAACCAAACCGAAAAAAGCCGAACCGAATAGGGGAAAACCAAACCAAACCAAATTTATTTTGGATCGAATTGGGTTACACTTTTACAAAACCAAAAACCGAAAATCCAAACCGAATGCACACCCCTAATATCACTAGGCTACTTATAACATAAATAGAAAAAAATGACATTTTCATATCTCTTATATCTAAATTTAATTCTTGTTTTGTTATGATCTTTTTACGCGCACACAATGTGTTATTTCTTTTACATTACTAAGTTATTTAAAAGATAAAACATTATATATGTTTATTCAAAAAATGATATAGTTAAATTTGTAATAAAGTTAAAATACGTATCTTGATTATATAAGATAAATCATTTATTGCCTTGGTTGAATATCTTTAGTTTTAAGATGAACAATGATGTAAGATAGTACGAACTAATTTTTTTTTTGTATGACACTCTCAACACGTCAAAACCACATGTATAGATTTCAAAATAATGAAAACTTTTGTTAAAAGGATTTTGTATTCCTATGATTTTGGAATAAAAAAATATTAACAATTAAGAGACTATAAAGTTTGAGATTTATGAAAAGGATGTTTAGTGGGAAAGTCTATAGTGGCACTGTAGCTTCGTTAGCGCTTAGCTCATTAGCAGCCTTAATTACGTTTCAAGGAAAAGGGAGTTTGCTGCCTTAGTGTTGGACTTGTTGAATACCAATATTTTTTGTATATTTTCACTATTAATTAATTAAGACGATTTGTTTTATGAGTACTTGAATATGCAAATAAAATTATTTTATAAATACTAAGTCAATTTAAAATAACATGATTATCGGTGCTGGTGATGCCTAGCAGTGATGGTTGTGAGTGTCAATTAGGGATGATATTGCTTGATTGCGTTGGTTATGGATAGTAGCTAGTGGTTTCTGACAATAATGATAGATGTTGGTGGTTTATGGTGGCAATTAGTGATTGAGACTTATAATTGTAGTTGATAGTGATAGCTAATGGTGATGACGAATGATGATGGTGCTCGATGGTATAGTGATGGCCATTTGTGGTTGTGATAATAGTGGTTAATGAAAATGATTATAAATGGTGGTTAGTGATGACAGTGATCGACTCTAGTTGTTATAATTGTGAATAACGATTGATTGTGATTGCGATAATGATGGGCATATACGATTAGAGGTGAAAGTAGATTGAGTGGTATGAATGACTATTCTCGTAGAAATCTTTGAATAAATTTCTAAATGACATTAAGACTCTATAGAAAAGATAAATCTCATTTTGTAGAATTGATTAAGAACGTAATGAAGAGAGTTAGTACATTGTAAAACAAATTGATATCATTTGAAGAAAGATATGTTTTGATTAATCATATTTTATGGTCAATGTCAATCTATTTATTATCTGCAATAAATTTTTCAGTATGTGTGATTGATCAAATACATAGCATTGAATGGTTATTAAGTACATACCATATACGTGTAAAAGAACCATTCAGATACATAGATTGAACATATCAGATATACAAAACAATGATTTTTTTGAAATTTTTTTGGGTGTTGTGATACGACAGATACTTAAAAGTTGTTATATGTGTGATTTCCTCTCAATTTATGTCTTTCAGTTACATTTCTTATTTAGATACACTTAATTATATGTATCTGAATGTGTATCCGAGGTGTGATTTATGATATGATTGATAATATTGCAAACTCACGTGAAGAGAGATAATTAACATCTAAATTAAAAGGATTTGTGTTGTTTACCCTTGATAAAATGGCTCAGATACGCTAATTTTTTTTAATTAAAAAAATTGTTACGAATCTTAATTATTCAGATTCATTAGTGATTGTAAAATTAAGAAAACTAACACACTTAATAATTCAAATTCAAATCTAAAAAGACAAAAAAAAACTTAACAATTGAAATATGAACAACTTAGATTAATATCTTTATTAAATGCAAATAAATGAGGTTAGAATACTCCAAATACAAACTCATTCCAAGAAAACATTGAAATATTAAAAATTAAAGCAGACCCAACATATGTAGGAAAAGATATTGGATTTCATGTTGAGAGAGACACAACCAGAATTTCAGGCTAATAATATTTTTAACTTTCAAATCCAAGAATTTTTATGGTAGATATGACTCTTCTCTCATGATTAATTTATTGCTAAATTGGTCATTATCACTGTTAATTAAAATAATTTTACAACCAAAGACTGTTTCAATTGTGTTAGCAATAATTCATACCTTTCAATGCCATTATTATTTTTTTCAACTATTTTCCTGCTAAGGAATTGGGGAAAATTTACTAGAAATTGTTTAATAATTGAAGCTGCTTTAAAAAAAATGTTAATTAGGTACTTGATTGTTATATTTAGTGGTCCTTCCCTTTTATGATTGGTACTTAATACAATTTTTAAAATTTAATCAATCTGGTCTCCTTCTCAGTAATTTACTATATTCTTTATTTTCAGTAGGAAATGAATTTATATAATAGTTGTTCTATTTCTATACTATGCCTAGCTAGTACTACAAAAACAATAAGAAAAGATCAACTGGACATTGACAAAAGATACTTTATAGAATTCAAATATATAAATATTTTAAAATTTATTTAAATACAAACGCTAAATTAAAAATGATCTTTAGCGATAATTAAATAATGACAATAGTTCAATTGCCACTAAATATGTATTTTTAGCGGCAATTAGCACTCTTTGTATATGTCCCTAAAGTCTTTAGAGACACTGGATCTAATGACACTTCACCAATGTCAGTAAATTAATGTGTCTATTCATTGCCGCTAAAAATCATTTTTGTTATAGTGAAAAGAAAGGAACTTGTGATTTGTTTAACTTTTATACGTCGATAAATAAATAGAGTTTAACAGAAATACACTTTCTATTAAACTCTATTGTATCCATAAAAGAACTGTTGGGTCAATTAGTTTCATAGCAAATTACAATTTTTTTGAAAATATTTATGGTCAAAACTTCCAAATTACGTAAAAGATCTGAAAATAAACACAAGTTTTAATGAAATTAGTTTCTTCCATTTGAATTTTGTACCTCTACACGAGATTTTCTCCCAACTTCACTAGATTTCAATAAGACTTACAATAACCGATTACAAACATATGTAATCTAAGGAATTATAATCTCTAATTCCTAATAACACATAAACCTTTCAAGGCATGTGTTTCACAAATTATTTTTCTGGACCTTTTAACTAGTTATGAGAAGAACAGTTTTATTGTCATATGTTTGCTATTTTTTCACTTGAATTATTTGAGGGTTAATAATTGTTATCTTAATAAATTAAAAATAGATAGATCATCTACTTTAAAATCAAAAAGACTATAAACAATAGTAAAATCAAATAAATCATCTATATTTACACATAAAAAATGTAAATCTATATTTTAATAAGTATTATCTTTAGCACACATAACATACATTTTGGATTTCTATATGCACATTTCTCATCATCTGCACTTGTGTGTAGAGGTTACCAACATTGGGAAATTGGCTTATATATATTGTATTGCCTAATGAGAAAACGAACTTGTTCATTTGATTTCACATTCGTCGTGGATATTTGTCTTTTTAATTTGTAAATGTTAAACAACTTCAAATATAGTATTAATTTTTATTGAATTAATTTAGCAAAAAATAACTCTCTCTAAAAAATAAAACTTGTAAGCTAATTTATTTAATAAATTTACTAGTACAAATAAAATCAAGAAAATAAATAATATGATTAAAATTATTTGAAGGTTTTGTTGTCTTTATATAAATTAATCACATGATATTAAATCTTATGTATCACTAGTACCACCAAATGTGAGATATTAGTTATACATCCTATAAAAAAAAAGGGATAATTGTACAGAATGGCAAACTAATAATGGTAATTAAATGCATTAACTACCGTTTCAGTTATTTCCTTTAATAAGCAAAATCTCGATCACTTTGCTATTATAGGGCCCCATCGATTTGTATAATTTATTAAAAAAATAAAACGGACGTTTTTCCTTTTCCCTTTGTTTTATACAATCTCTTCTCCTATTTCCTTCAAATTCTCCCAAATCTTCTCCCCAAATACAATTTCAAATTACAAATTTCTCCAGCACGTCCTCGTCTCGTTTTCAAAAGAGAAACATTACTTCAAAAATTTCAGGTACCGCCAAAACTCATCTCTTTCTATTAATTTTTGTTAATTTTTTTCAATTTTTTCAAACTACCTTTTCACATCAGTTCATAATCCATATAGATTTTTGCTTCAAACAATGGATGCCCAATCTCCATCCAAGAGATTCACCAGAGGTATTCCATTGCATATCGAAAATAATGTTGAACATCCATCCTTTTCCTTGGGTCTAACTCAGGATTTTGGGGAGATTTCAGGTTCAATGTCCAAATCTAATACAATGCAAGATATTAGATCAAAATTGAGGAATTACCCAATTACATTTGTGGATGGAGGTATGAAAGATCAGGATGATGTTGTTGCTGGGTCAAGCAAAAAAGGGAAAGATAAAACTGACCCAAATACAGATCACAATGATAAAATTGAAGTTGTTGTTTCTCGACCATTGGAGCAGGATAAGGTATATGTATTTATTTATTTTTACATTTTTTGTGTTGATTCATGTCTCCTATTGTTTGCTTATACAATTGTGGTTGTATAAATGTATAATATTAGTAGTTATTGTATAATGTTCCTTTAAAAATACACATTTGCTCACACTTATACACTTATTATTGGGTCAAGTAAAAAAAGGAAAGAATAAACTGACGTTTATACAGATCACAATGATAAACTGAAGTTGTTGTTTGCGGGTCATTGGACTGTATAATCACATGGGTCATTTACTGTATAATCATTATTTTTACATTTTTGTGGTGATTCACGTCTTCTACTTTTTGCTTATACAATTGTGGTTGTATAAATGTATAATATTAGTAGTTATTGTATAATGTTCCTTTAAACATACATATTTGCTCACACTTATACACTTGTGTCTATTTTAATATATGTATTTGTGTCTTAGTTTTAATATTTGTTTTAGTAAAATTGTATATGCATTTTTTCAGGCTGTTAAGTTTTTAGAAAAAAGAGAATCAACATGCATACCTCACATGCAGTGTTACATAAATTTTGAAGTAATGAAAGTGTTACCTACAAAGCTTACTAGTTCACAGTATAAAAAATTGTGGAACAAAGCTCAAAAGAAGCAATCATGATACATGTGAATGGCACCACTTTGCGATTCACCATTCGTGACTTTGCTATAATATCTGGGTTAAAATGTTCAGACAATGAGAAGGATTTTGTCTTTAATACCGAAGAACCAAACAAGATTATTCTTTAGTATTTTGGAGTCGAAAAAGCCATCACCAAGAGTCAGTTGGTTGAAAAGTTTGATAATAAGGTTTGGGGGGATAATGATGATGATGCGGTGAAGTTTGCTATATTGTTCTATATACATTCATTCATCCTTTCCGAAGAACCAACCACTACTGTTATTGATAGGAAAGACTTTGATTTGGTTGAATCAGGCAGATACATTGACTACCCATGAGGTAAAAAGACTTTTGACCTTCTGATTCTGCATTTGCACACTAAGATCAAACATGATGGGAAGTATTTCAGGTTGTATGGTTTCCCACTTGCTTTGCAAGTGTGATTTTATGAATGTTGTTCGAATTTTGATGAGGAAATTGTTGTTAAGGTATCTGATCACATCCCTAGGATACTTAACTATAAGACAAAAAAAAATTCCCTCGTCTAAGCTATTTTGCTAAGGACATGTTTAGAGACGACAACAATCTGGTACGCACTGTACAATTATATGTATAATATATATTATATGTATAAATATAGTATATATATAACTGTATAAATATGTAAATGTATAAATATATGTATCAGTTTGTGCTATAGAAAACTATATGTATAAATATGGTCTATGCATTATTATTTATACAAGTTTTTGACAATGTATAAATATACCTATAAGTATGTGAACTGTATAAACATAAGCTCATTTCTATATATATAAGCTAATAAACTCAATAATTATACATATAAGTTTATCTAATGTATATATATATATATATATAAACTGTATATATGTTTTTACATTTGATTAAGGAAACATTTTGTATAATGAATATGTCAATATGAACATGTCTATATTTTGCAGCTTGTTTTTAAGAATATAACTCCAACTCCAATGGAACTCAAGATTCTTGAATTACCTCCTGAGTATGTTCAATCAGATCCATCTCCAATAGAAACAGTAGCTGCAAATGCTTTGTACGATGATTTTCAGGATCCTCTATGTCAAATAAATAACAAGGGAAAATAAAAAGTTGATATTTGTTCGTCGCCTCCTAAGAAGAAATCAAGGCAGACAGTCACTCATATTCAGAACAAGACAGCACCTAGGGTCATTTCAAAGCAGCCTTGTTTAAGAAAGTCTCCCCGACGTGCCAATATTGCAAAAAGACCTAAGTCACCACTTCAAAAGAGGCAGGCCAAAAAATATGCTAATGTTCCATCCTATACAGGCATTAAGCAAAATGTTGAGATTAAATCAAGTGTTGCTTTTGAAATACCATCCACCAGCAAGTCACATGATTTCAGTATTGGCGTTTTGCTTTCTTTAACCTTATACTCAATTTTCAGCTTAATCACATTTGTATTAACACCGAGTTGCATTGCAATAACATTATACAACTCCTTATACGATGAACTTTCTTTAAAAATCACCCCCTCAATTGTATAATCAACGTACCAATTGTCATTGTCCCATCTACCGAAATGCAGAACCAAAATAGCTAATGAAGCCATTTTCAAAATTTCTGTATAAAAAAAAGGTTATATATACATATACATTTATACGATTAAGAATTTCAACAACAAACAAAACATATATTTATACAAATTCTAGCAACTTCAGTTATTCACATATATACATATTCCCATTATATACTCATATAAACGGTTATATACACATTCTGGATATACATTTATATATAAACAATTATATACACAAATTAAAACTTTATACACAATTATACAATTTTATACAAGTGCAGTGTTATTGTTACTTTCACAGAGTACAAATTTTTGCATTTGTATAACAATCATATATCCAAAATCACGATGAAGATGCACTGTATAAAACAAACACATAATAGTTTCATATATGAATTATACATATCTTACTGAATCATATCTAAAAACCTATACGTATAAACTCTAAGCGAATATACAAATTCGAACACAAATATTACTGTGAAATGAGCGAATCTCCGATCACAAATTCAAAATAATAAACAATTTCATCCAGAAAATTTCCAGATCACAATTTTTTCTAGAGTACAAATTAACTATACAAATTATAAGTGTTAAACTCTATTTCGAACAAAATATACACCTCTCAATATACATTCAACTTAAATTGATGATAGTTAAAAAGGAAAACTGATTTTGAATACATGTTGAACACCATCTTCGACCAAAAAAAGCAAAATCAGAGTATATTTTTGTCATGAAATTACCTCCTATTGTTATCACTACAGTCCAATGATCTCGATTGTTTGTATAGTACCGTCAATAGCTTGATCGATTTTCTGAATTGAGTTACAATGGAGTTCTTACTGTTGAAGACGACGAAGAAGGAATGGAATTCAAATGAAACAGAACGTGCGTGACTTCAGTGATTTTTTTCCTTTTTTTTCTAACCGAAATTAATGCCTTTTTATTTATTTTTTTAAACAATCAAAATGTATAAAAAAAAAAAAAAAAACTGACTATACAGAAAGACACATCCGTAGCAAACTAAAATTTTGCTACGGACTGCAATTTTATAAAGTTTGTTATAGCATACAATTAGCAATTTTTAATTTGCTATACGTAAAAAAATTTCATATTAAATTGATTAAAATAAAAAATGACAAAAGGAAGAGGAAATTTGGTGCGCCTATAAAGTGCAAAACCTTTTAAGTCCACTGTGATATAATTTGTGTTCCTAGTGAATGCCTAACAAGAACAAAATATTTAGTTATTATCTTTGTTTTGATAATCTGTACGTTGACCAAAAACTATTATATAAAATATGAAGTTTGGTCTCTTAGACGGACTAGTCAACTGATTAACTAAACAAAATAATCAGTGCACAACATCTCTCACGTTCAGATAAAGTTTTTAAAAAAAAACACCTTTAAAAATATGATATATATAACCTACACTAATACAAATCTAATATATTTGAGTGGCGAAGTCAAAATATTTATTAGAAATTTAAAAGTCAATGATTAGATATTATTATCTATATATACAAATGGAAGATGAAAATAAAGGCCTTGGTGGAAAACACTTGCAAGAAAGTGGTTAATTTCTGTCTACAATTATATATTATTATATCTATAAAAATAGTGTTACATACAAAATGACAGAACCTAACTTGACACCTTTCATGGGTTGACCATAAATTTGATTATAAAAAGATTTTGGGTGTGTTCAGTATGAAGGACGTTGTTTTTCTTTGGAAAACAAATTCAAGAAATTAAATATTTTCTTGATTTAATTTTTTAATTGATTAATAATGAAAAAATATTATTTCAAGATCATTAAAATATAATTTAGCAAATATTATGATTCCATAAATGAATTCATATCCCGATCCAAATCCAACTTTCAGTGTAACACCGACCCCAATATCGATATGAAAACATAACCTTAACCCAACCGAGATGAGATCGAGCCCGTCATCTTGGTTGTCAACCCGAGATCCAACCCTGATCTCAAGATCTAACCTGATGAAACCAAGGCCAAGATTCTGACTCGGAGACCTTGAGAGATTTGTAGGAATAATAATGTGGCGGGGCAGGGTGATTGTGTGGCAAACTTGTGAAGACTCTGACCCGACCTAGCCCTCATAAAAAAAAATTGTTTTCAACCCGTCACATATTAATTCTTTTTTCATAAGATAAAAAAAAATTATAAAAATAATTTTGTTCATTTTTATGCTAAGTACTTATAATTTAGTATTAATTTGATATTATCGTTTGATAAAGTGTATTAACAAAATTAATATATGCATTAATTTTTTATATTAGAATTTCTCCTTTTTATTTTGTTAGCATCCAGAGTACCTTACTGTGGCCTCTTTATTCATATATAGGCAAATAATATGAACAAAAGGGAAAATTGCAATTAGTTTAATTTTGAAAACATCAAAAATGGATATTAAGCATTTGGTGTTTTACAATATGTATTATTAATTATAATTAACGAGTCCGGAGTCTAAAGGGCAAAAAAAATTGATAAAAATTTCAAAAGGGCACATCAATTTTTTTTTTAACCAAAAGGGCAAAATCGCTACTAACGTAGCGATTTTATCTGACGCCGTTAACAGATCAAAATCGCTGCCCTGTCAGCGATTTTGTCCAACTTTTTTTTTCTTTTTTTTCAGAAAATCGCTGCCCGTGCAACGTTTTTGCGATTTTTTTAAAAAAAAAAATAAAAAATCGCTGCTTTGGTGGAACTATTTTATTATTTTTAAAATCGTTGATTTTGGTAGAAATTTTTTTTCTTTTGACTTTTTTTTAAAAAAAATTCTGTCAACTAGTTAACATCTAGTTGTAAAAAAAAAAAAAAAAAAAAAATCGCTGCCTTTGCAGCGATTTTAGTGTAATATTTTTTTCTTCAAAAAATTGCTGCCCGTGCAGCGTTTTTGCGATTTTTTTTTTTAAAATAAAATAAAATTGCTGCTATGGCAGCGTTCTTATAAAAATAAATTTATTTCATTTTTTTGGAATTGCTGCGATTTTCGTTAATGTTTTTTTTTTTTAAATCGCTGCTATTGCAACGTTATTATAATTTTTATGGATTTTTTTTTAAATCACTACCTTGGTAGCGATTTTGGTGGAAACTTTTTAAAAAATAAAATAAAATTGCTGCCTTGGCAGCGATTTGACCAAACATAAAAAGTAATGATTTGACATTTTAAAAGATGTTTAAAAAATAAAAATGAATTGCCAAGTTAGTGATTTTTAAAAAAAAATAAAAAATTTACAATTAGATGTTAACTAGTTGACAAAAATTTCAAAAAAAAAAGAAATCAAAAGAAAAAGAGAAAATACATAAAACCCCCCCTGAACTTGGCACGAAAACTTACTTTAGTACTTAAACTACACGGGCGTTTAAATACCCCACTTAACATCTTTGAAGTGATTTTTTTTCCACCCTGAGACTATAACACCACTCTCACCCGCCACATCATAGCCACGTAAGCGCCACATCATAACCATGTAGGCACCATGTCATAATTTTTATTTCTTTTTTACTTATTCACTATTTTTTCTTAAACACTTTTGAAAATTAATTATATCAAT
>JAJOOO010005233.1:0-21028 GCA_029582685.1 Solanum piurae
TTTGATTCATATGAAAGCCTTCATTTCCTAAAGGCAAATAAGGGGAAATGCTTAAAAGGGTTGGTTTTAGCAAAGAATTCAACTGATTCGGAATAGAGGCTTAGTTGATTGATTGAAATAAGTTCTGGGATACAACATCAGGACCAGAGGCAAAATATCACAGATTTTTGTCTTGATAAGTGAAATTTTATTGATTGCTTCATGAAGTGCTTATGCATGTACATCAAAAGACTTTCATCCCCTTAATAAAGTAGGGTTCAAGAATTTGTCTGTTACCTTGTCAAAAAAAAAGGGGTTCAAGAAATTTGATAAAATATCACAGATAATAAGTTGAGCGATTTCAAAGCTATAATAGCTTCTTTTTTTAAAATTTTAAAAGACAACCTTTTTTTTTTTTTGACAAGGAAAACCCGCAGCTGCTATCCTTTGGATGCGCACAGAGTAAAATCTCCGCTCCTATGCAATAGCTCGCAAACCACATAGGAGAGGTAGCCCACACTAGGCAAGCTCGGTGCGACGAGCTCGACCCAGAAGGCAAACCCCTTGCTTTCGCCGGCAAGGGGTTTCGAACTTGAGACCTCCAACATGGAAGTCCCAAGCCCAAGCCATTGGGCCACCCCGAAGGGTCTAAAAGACAACCTTTATCCTGAAAATAACTGGATTTCCTAATTATCAAGCTAATTTAGACAAAAGATTAAGGAAGATGATATTTAAGAAATAGGAAACAGATAATAAAAGTTACTTCAATAATCGAACCCAATTACTTATCAAAAATAAATTCAGCCCAATTAGTAAACAATCCTCTGATCTTAAAGGCACTGTCATTGTAAAATTTATCTGATCAGCTGATCTATCAACCCAAAGAAAAAGAATCTCTGATAGCATGCTGCAAAACATATGCCATGTGCTGCTATATACCAGCTTGAAAAGTGCCAGGTGAATATGATTCTGTTGCAGTACTAGTTTTGATGCATCTGTTAGTGTATCATGTATCCTCTAAATTCTTCACTAGAACACTTTTGTATCCCTTTATTTTTGAGGAGACTTGAATGAATAAGCATTTTAGAAATTATTAAATATCTTCTTCACCCTGTCATCTTCCCTTTTTTTGTTCTTCAAAATCTTTTTTCACTTCTTACCGTTTCATTTTCTTATTTGTCGAGCCCTAAGCAAATCTTAAACACCACTATTCCTGTAGCACTTTCAGCTACATTGCACCCATTCATCATTAGCTCCATGTGTTCAAATTGTGCACCAAAATACAAACTTTCAAGTCTTGGATATATTCTTGAATAGAACAGAACGGAAAAAGAAAATACATATATCTGATTCAACTAATTTGAGTTTGAGGCGTGATTGATTGATTGATTGGCTGTCATTTGTTTCTTTCCTATTATCTGTTGTCACTTTTACCCTAATAGATATTGAATTGCATATAAATAATATAATCAAATGCAAACACCAATTTTTTATGGGGAAAGGGATTCTCTGTATACAAGCACTATACAAAAAAGTGGGGAATCTACTTCATAGTTAATTGATAGGTGAGTTTCACAAAGCATATCCGTCCCAAGCCCTGGATAAAGGAGAAGAAATGTGGAGGTTGACTGTTGATGTTGACCATCAGTGTGAAACTGTCTATGATAGATTCTCTGATATTAGCATTAAAGTATAATGAATCTGAATAGAGAGGGCATGGATAAATAAGATTTTAAAAGCATATACTAGTTAATTTTGGATTGAGAGACAGTTCATTGATTGTTTTTTTAATGTACACATGTAGCTTGTCTGCTAGCCTTTAATTGTTATGAAGTTGTGCATTTTACCTTCGGCGAGCAAGGGCAACATTTGAAACCATTTTTTTGGGGTGGGTGGGAGGAAGGGAGCGGGGCAGAATCTTCCTGATGTGGAAAGTGGAAACTTGTGTATTTGGCAAAACATCTCTTTTTTTGTCGTTGATAATCTCTGTGTCCTAGACAACTTGCGTACACCTAGATTAATTCCACGTTATACCTGCTACCTCTCACCAACATAGGTATCAGGTAACTTTGTCCACCAATGCTTGGACATACGAGAAGAAATCACCTAGTGTTTTTGTGTTTTTGCCTCCGCTGGGAACTGGAGACCTCATGATTCTCAAGCCACTTCATTGAGCACTAGACTATTAGGTTATTTTCTTAAGTGCGGCAAAACAACTTTTTTTTTTTAAAAGTGCGGAAACTTAATTCCTGCCTGCCCTCCGTGCTAGTTATTTATTTGATAATAATAATTGCTTGGACCATAGTAAAATTAGTTAGTAACCATATTTGCTTCACAGCTAAATGCAACTCTGGTGCAGTAATAACAACATTTGATACGAGAACTTAATCTTGCAATTTCTTAGGCTGAACTAGTCTAACTGCGATTTCACTTATGTTCAACTATGTGGTAATTCTGCTTGTTCAGAGGAATAGGAAGTTCAAAATTTCCTTAGCAAGGTGAAGTCTGTTGTGAGATTGCAATTTCTCAATCACTCTCTTTTATGCCTTCATTGAGTGGATTAGGAAGCAATAGGTTTTGAGATCACTTGATTTTGGAAGGCAAATCTTTGGATTTTCCAGGACTTTTGGCCTTCTAAAATTAGTTCCAGCCTATTAACTTTTTGGAGGTGGCCAGCATAGCCCTTAATGCTGAGGAATACAAATGTTTCCAGTCTAAAAAAAAAAGAGTTCCAGGACTCATGGACTTGATAAGTTTAATTATCTGGTAGATTCTTGGTTGTAGAAATATTGAAAGGTCAAAATGTTCTGGAGTAAACTGCCATGTTTTCTGTTCATATAAATAAAATGACACACTTATCACTAAAAATAGATTCTTGAGCGCTTACACGAAGTTGAGCTTCTTCAGTTGAATTATCTGCATGTTATTGTGTTTGTACCTTGCATTGGTTATGACTTCTTCAATGTGGTGCTAAATGGGTTTTATTCTTTGGTGCAGTCTAAGAAATCAAAACGTCGGCTCAGGCAACCTGCTACAGTCCCTTTGGCTTATGCAAAAGTGATGAAGAAGCTCAGTTTCTGTGGTTGAAGCATTTTTAGTTTGATGCTCTTACTGCCACTCTCACTTGAGTGGCGTTTCTTCTGATCTTGTTGGTTGTCCTCTCGAATCAGTGCAGTGTAGAAGATTTTTTTCTAGGCAAACATGTAACATGTTTTGTTTCAGGTCTTTTGTGACAAAGCTGTTAGTCTATTTCTCTGGCAAATGGGTATGGATTTTGATAGTTCTTGTAAGAACAAATAAAAATACAAGAGATGATGTAAGGAGAAAGTTGCATGGACAAAAAAGTTGTATCCAAGTGAAGAAGCCGTCAAGTTTTTTCTTATGAATTAATCTTTATCAAGTCATATGATCTTAATTTGAACTGATCATTTTACTTCTTTTTAGTGGTTTGTCAGGAAGTGAGATGAATAAACTAGTTTGTTTATGTGGTTTTTTTCTTCTTTCATATTTTTAGGTATTTAGTGACAAGGTGGCTCATTAAAAAAAATGTGTTAATGCGATTCTAAGAAACATATGGACACAATCAGGTTTACCATTTATTCTAACTAATGTTTGTAAACCATTCATCACGAAGTTAATTAAGTTAACGGAAAATGGCCAAAAATACCCCATCATATGAAAAATGGTTCACAAATACCTTTCATCCATCTTTTTAGTCTAAAAATATCTCAAACCTATTTTTTCGGCTCAAGAATACCCCTCAAACTAACCAAGAAATAACTATTTGCAATTTAAAATAGCTATGTGATATATTATGATTGCAACTCATTTCTTGAACAGGACTACCCAAAGTTATTGGTGTATCTTTTTCACTATGTGCTCTCACATGTCCAGCAGCTTTAAAACCAAATCTTAACCCACTATGCTCATCATGGATTTCGAACAGGGCATCATGAACCCAAAAAATTAGTCGTCTGTATATATAATATATCATATTGTATAAATAGTATGTATACACGTTGTTTATGCTGACTGATTTTCCCTCCCTAAAATTATGCTCTTTAATTTGATTAATAATCCTTTCCAAAATCTATTTATTATTATTAATGGAAAAGAAATTAAAATATATTGATTTTCCCGCCTTTAAATTATGCTCTTTAATTTGATTAATAAATTATTTCACAAATATCTTGTTTAAGAAATTTATTTAGGAAAATAAAAGCAAAAAAGAATAGGAAACAGACGAGAAGAATAGTGTAGAAGGAAACAAGCCTATAGTTAAATTTTGAAACTATTAGAAACTTTCATCTTTTTAAGAAATTAAACTGTGAGAATCCATTTTGGTATAGGAATGGAAATGGGAAAAGAAAGGTTTAATCCAAATTAAAATAGGAATAGAGTAACATCATCTATAAATTACTCTCCTTAATTAGTATGTACATTTACTATAGTATACTACCAACAAATTGCACATTCAATGGCGGAATTATTGTGGAAGAGAGGCACAACTCTTGGTCAAGGTGGATTTGGTGTTGTCTCGTTAGCTTCTACGTCTAACGCACTATTTCATGGCGTTACTCTTCCCTCTCTTATTGCTGTCAAGTCTTGCATCTACAGTGATTCTCAATCGTTGAAAGAAGAAGAGGAATTTCTCTGTATGTTCAAACACTCTCCGTGCATTATTCGCTGTTACGGAGCTAATCTCTCATTCGAAGACGAAGTCATCGTTTACAACTTACTGCTGGAGTATGCATCAGGAGGAAGCCTTGCCAATCGTCTTCGCAATTGCAATTCACTCCCCGAGTTTGAAGTTAAAAAACACACAAAGAATGTTCTTTTAGGCCTCAGTTGCATTCACACCAACGGAATTATTCACTGCGACATCAAGCCTGACAATATTCTCCTGGTGGGCACAGAAAAAACTGCCAAGATTGCTGATTTCGGGCTTTCCATGACTTTTGAACAGGCCGTGAAAGAAAAACGGCAACTGATGATCAGGGGAACAAAAAGGTACATGGCACCTGAATTGGTGCGTAACTATGACTATGGCCCACACGTTGATATTTGGGCTCTTGGTTGCACTGTCTATGAGCTTATTACAGGGACACCGCTGTGGGACGGAGATGATGATCATGTGTTGCACCAAATCGCGTTTGAGAAACCAAAGTTTCAGAATTCAAAGTTGTCAAAGGAAGCCAAAGATTTTTTGAAGAGATGTCTTGTGAAGAATCCCAGCTCGCGTTGGACTGCCGATGTTCTCTTGAACCATCCTTTTCTGCAGAATTCGTCCATAGTAGTCAACACAGCAAAGCCAAGGAAGAAGAAAAGTGGTTCAAAGTCCCTTCTACACAAACCAATCCGGAAGATAATGTTCAAATTCGGCAATCATAAATTCGTGAGACAATTGCCAGATCTGAAGGAAGTAGAGAACGAAACTTGTGCAAGGGTACTCGGTACTGACAAATAGATAGATCAATAATAAATAAAATGATTTGTAATATATGTAAAGAAGTACGTGGTGTGGACTTGATCCCTCTATAGGATTTATTTTGGGGTATGTAGGCAGCGTGTGACGAAGATATCCTCACGTGCAACCCCTTATTAGTTTAATAATAAAAAAGTTGTATAAATGATCAACATTCCTTATAAAGAAAGACGAGTTATAATATTTGTTTTCTGGCCTTGGTAAATTGGTTGTCCAGTTCTATTCTTTATTAGAGTATTCATTAGTGTTTAAATAATGCTAGTCCAATTTCAAACTGCAAACTCTGTGATCTGAAATATATAAAAAAGGTTTGTAATTCCTTCACTTGAAACACATCAGTTTTGTAATACACACTATTGTGAATTTTTCTTTTCATTATCATTTTATTTGTCGTTGTTGATAAAGTAATCAAATATAAGTTCTGAGATATTCGTAAGCATGTTTTTGCCTCTCCATTTGAGAACCATCCAGGTAAAGTGATTTCATTCAAAATACAAAGGCAATTCTCATCCATAAAAATGAATATCAGCATTAATTCATTGTAAAAGCAGAAAGGGGGAACTCATTTCTCAAGATATGTAATGATTCCATACGGTTAACTATGTTAATAAACATTTCAGTTCTAGTGATACCTGTTAATTTGCAAGTGTTGAAGATAGTGAAAGGCCGCGCCATACCAACTGAGTTGTTTTAAACAACTTGTTTCATTCTGAATTCATATACTGACTATAAATCTATTAGGAATTGAAGCGATCAACGATTAAAGAACTCGCTACTCACATATTGACCATAAATCTAATTGTTGATTTGTGTTTGTGACAGTTAGTATGGGAGTCTAACACTAGAGTCGGATGATATAACCAAAAGATATGTCAGATAGATGATGCACACATCAAGATAGACAGAAGTAGCCGGACTAAAACAGACTAAAGAAGATAGAACTGAACGAAGAAAACTCGTTGTGAACAGATGTACAACCATGATTAAAGATCTCCATTTAAACCTCATTCACGTCTATCTCCATATCAACCACTTTGTTGCGGTAAAATAATCCCCACAGGAAGTGCTCACTGTTCCCTTTTTTAAGTCTGCACCCAAGAAGAGTACCTTCTTGTGGTGGTTTTACATATGAGTGTTGTGTATATTTGTATGCAGACAGTTATTAGTATAACAATGAAACATTGGTATAATAGCCAGGTAAACGTTTGTACTAGGTATAATCACAATAAAAAGCTTCAAGCTTAGAGTTCGAGCATGACAATAAAATTCTCACGAGTCAAGATAACACTCCCCAAAACCAATAGTACTTGACAGGTAAAACACTGATTCTAAATTGGTGACAAAAGAGAGGGAAAAGCACAACAGATGAGATATTAATAAAGAAACCATAGATCAATCATAATATGGAAAAGCACAACAGATTAGTCAAACTAATAAAGAAACTATAGATTTCTAACCGAGAAGATTAATCATAATAACAAACTCAACTTTGCAAAACAGATATAACAACTCGCCTTTCTTTATTAAACTAACAAAGGGCGATCATATTCGTCGCACTCTCCCTACGCACCCAATACAAAGCCTAAAGAGGGATCAAGCCCACACGTACTTCTTTACAAATCAATTTTTTATTATGGATCTATCTATAGCCAGTACCCAGAGTTCAAATCTTGAACATAATAGTTCTTTTGTTTCGAGTTATTTCCCAAAGGAGACATGTACATCAATATATAACAACTGCTAAGTTACAATACATGGAAGGAACTAGTTGCTAGCTATTTAGCCTACAATCAAGGGCTTAATATAAGCTTCCTATTTTACAAAGATTATAGAATCAAGCCTAAAATATCTCTACACCCAATACCCTTCCACAAGTTTCATTCCTTGTCTTTGCTGTGTTGGCTATTTTGGATGAATTCTGCAGAAAAGGATGGTTCAAGAGCATGTCCGCAGTCCAACGCGAGCTGGAATTCTTCCCAAGACATTTTTTTTCCAGAAAATCTTGAAGTTCCTACGACAACTTTGAATTCTTAAACTTTGGTTTCTCAAACCCGATTTTGTACAACACATGATCATCATGTGCATCACACAGTGGTGTCCCCATAATCAGCTCATAGATTATCCCAAGTTAGTTGATACAAGACGTATATCAACCCAATTTTAACAATACGAGAGAAGCTAAAACATACAAGTCCAACAGTTGAATTATTAATAAAGATAAAGTCGAATAACAATGTGAAAGCAAAACAATCTCCCAAGAACTAGTGTTACATTGTCATGAGCAAAACTAAAAAGACAACGAATTCACAAACTAGATTGCAGGTAACATCAGTA
The DNA here is from genome assembly GCA_029582685.1 of Solanum piurae. Lineage (NCBI taxonomy): Eukaryota > Viridiplantae > Streptophyta > Magnoliopsida > Solanales > Solanaceae > Solanum > Solanum piurae. Next base: position 7,799 of record JAJOOO010005233.1, read on the forward strand.
ACAGTTTCTGTTAAAGAGCTAAATCAAAGACATTTCTGAAAGTAGTTGTTGAGACAACAATGTCAAATGTTCCCACATTTTCTCCTACTATCATGTCTATCTCCATATCAATCACTTTGTTGCTGCCCCTGTAGGCAGTAAAATAGTCCCCACAGGAAGTGCTCGTTGTTTCATCCTACAAGAACATTCACAACGCATTTATACTCAAAGAATAAGGTAATTGATCTAGTCTCTCATGAGAATCAGAGAATGTACTATCAGTACTCTATAGCTTGGCCTAATGACACAACGCATTTACACTCAAATGAAACCAAACAAGTATCCCCACTTTAAAAAGGCATAATCTTCTGGATACATAGCTAAATGTATTACCTAAAAAATTCATTGAAAATGAGAAAAAAATATGGAGATTATCGACGTACTTTGAGAATCACTGCACAGGGCTATGGATGCAAGTATAAGCAACTCAACATCATTTATAAGTGTTCTCATAACCAAATTTTTGCTACGCATGAACTCCACCAGAGCAATATATCTCTCAGACCTACATATAATGGGAATTGAAAATCAATTTCTAGTAAAAACATTCTTGGGCAAGGAGGCACTTCTACTTTGCAACCCTTACCCCATTACAGATAGATAGATAAAGCAAACTGACCTTTCTTTCTCACTTGCAAAAAAATACAGTCCTATGTCTTCTTTACTCGGAATATGATTGTTGAATAGACTTTCCCAGATATCCCCATGGGGAACAAGTTCAAATTTAAGAGTGTCAGGCAAAAGACCTGAGAACTCATACACCTTACGTCTAACTCTGGAAGGAGGATGGTCCTGGATACAACTATTGAGCATCATAGGTACAAATTCCCAAGTACCTAAGATGTCAAAACTTCCCTTGAAATGTAAAAGAGGAAGAGAGATTAGATCAACTATCATCTAACTAAGCAATTCACATTGAGATTATCATTATGTCATATATTCTTCAGTGCCCTACTCATTATTGTAGTGATACTAATGGCGTCCATACCAGCTTGCATGTACCCCAACTAATTCATTGGGCAACTTGTCCATCCCATAAGCACATATTGACAAGGTAATGCTGCCCTGTAAGGCCAGATCAGATGGGCGCACTAGTTGTTGTAGTTGGGATTCAAACCTAGAATGTCCAAGTTGTTACTCCTATGCCTTAACCACAAGGTCATCTCCTCAAGGACTAACATTATGTTGTTGACAAAATGTATTGTATATGTTTTCGTACTTATCAATAGGGAAATTACAAAGAATATGTTAATCAGTCAACTGACTACTAGCAAAAATGGGCCATCCAAAAACAGACATGAGCTGAATTTGAATTAGTAATAATTGTACACGATGAAGGGCACTTACTTCCGAGTAGGAACTAGAGTAGGATCACATGGGTGTGTCATAGATGAATTCATCATTCAACTCTCATTCACAGAATCGGGACTCCTTGTAGAACCACCCAGACCTAAACATTAGGCTACATCAATTGGATAGAAGTATAGAAGTAAATAAATTTTGCTATGAAAGTTTTACAAATATTGATGGTGTAATGAAAATCATTTTGAAAGATAATATCAACTCTACATATCTCAACATCTAAAAAAAAACTATTAGAGTATATGCTAGAAAATAAAATTTCTAAAGAATAAAGGTATAAGAGGAGGAAAAATTATCAAATCAAGTAATGAATACAAAAGATGGTTGTGAACACTTAACCTTTAGATAATTGTACTGTTTTTTTTGCTCTGTTTTTTGTTTTTGGCAATTTGAAGATTCTGAGGTTTTGTATATCCTGTCGATTCGAAAGGTCACTGCACTGTGCTCTTCCCAAGAAAAGAGTTTTAAATTTGAGCACTAGGCTTGCTGAAAATCCCTCGAGTCACGTTTGCCATGGATTTGGTTGACACAACTCTTGAGGACACAATATTTATCAGCGAAGATCCATATTTCTTGATGCTTGCAAGTGCTTCTTCAACAGGTAGATATCTCGTTTTCCCATTCCGTACCTTCTTTTCCCAATTAATACGATGTCCGTGAGGAAACTTACTATGTTTCTTTGGTTGCACAGTACTCTGACAAATCTTCTTAGAGGCATGAAACTTGGATCCCTCAGAATGCACATTTTCTAGTCCATGTGATGAAGACATTATCCCTTTGCCAACATCACCCTTCACAACACCCATGCAAAAAAATTCCAAAAAAAGGAAAGCAAAGCTGATAAGCTAACTAGCAATTTCCTTCCAGAGGTAAAAAGATCAACTTCTCTCTTAGAAATGTCAAGTCAACCAAAAAAGAAGGGGATTGGTATTGGGACAATGTTAGAGGTTTACAAAGAACATAAGTGATGAAACAAGTATGGATCAGAGAGTCATGACTTTCAGCTTTCCTAACTGATTGTCCACCTTTTCATGCTAAAAAGAGAGAAATGCAGACAGAGAACTTACCGATGCACGTCAACATTGTTACACTGATAACAAGTCATAATTTCTTTTTCTAAAGCTGTATCACCGCAAATTTCACAAATCTTTTTCTGCAAGTTCACATAGAAAAAACAAGAAATTTAGATGTTGACAGACTCTTGATCCAACTTAAGTGAAGCTCATATTGCTCTCTAGTTTTGACAATGAACAAGGATCTAGATGCTATTAAAGTGCCCCATTCACCTTCTTTTGTTTCACAGAATTAAGATTACCACATGAATAGAATGAAATATGTGGAAAAATGTCAATAGATACACAAAGCTAAATCATAATCAGCAAAATCAAGTTCTCGTTTACTTTAAAACTAACATGCTTATCTTTCATAATAAATCCCTCTTATTTAACAGAAGCATATCTACCAGTGCATACCAAGTATTCTATTTAAGTTTGTTGTTTTGTACTTAAATGTTATACCAATAGACACATTCTAGCTGCTATAACATCTTCTTTTGGACAGGAAAGGAGATTTTTCAAAACAATTAAGACAAACCTGTATAGAGAGAAAACTTTGATGCACAAAATCAATCGCTCCAGTCTATTTGTCCAGCTAAAAATGCATTATATAATAAAATCTTTATCTTTGCAGAAAACTGAAGAAGAAAAACCCAACCATAGTACAATATGTATTGATGTTAAACTATTTTGAACCTAAAATTTTAAAAAATCAGTAAATTGATTTTGGAGTAAAATGTTCTAAAAACTAACTAAATTTTAATCCCTATCTGTTAATTACTAGTAGAACAAGGTATAAGAAGACATCCTATATAGCGAAACAGCAACACAATATCCAAATAATGGGGGAATCATAAAGTAAAAATCAAATTAGGACGTGGATGTAACATCTCGCAACTAGAAAGAACTAGAAAGAAGTTCAAAATTTGGAAATTTTCATTTTTTGGAAAGTATAAGGAAATCTGGAAAATTTTAAGCAAGTTAAAGTGAGTTTTTGGTCAACTTCAAACGACCATAACTCCTAGCCCAGGATGAGTTAGGTGTAGTTCCAGATATGGTTAGAAAGACCTTGAATTGATCCTTCCAACTTCGCCAAGTTTGCGCGATTTCGATATCGTATGAGTGAGTTATGCCTTTCAGAAGTTGGGCTATTGGATTAAGGAAAGTTCAAATCCGGATTTGTGAAGGGTAAACTAGTCATTTCCTTACCTAATTTGCCTATTTCGTTTTTAGGAATTTATTTGGGGTAAAACAAGGCTTTACTCAGTTTAGAAAAATTAGAATTTACGCTAGGGCTTGGAGAGGAGAAGAAAGAAGAGAAAAGAGGAGAGAAATCAAGAAATCGCCAAGAACGTTCAAGCTTTGCGAGTGGAATTCGTCGGGGGTGATCCCTACAAGGTATGTGAGATCACATAGTGTTGGGTTAATTCATCCACACACCAAGCTTGTTTCAGTTCAGCAAAATTGGAGTGGTTTGAATGTTAAGAAAGTGAAGTTCTTGAAGAACATTGTTGAATTCTTGTTGGTTGATTGTTGAATGCCTAGTGTTGATTTGATTCGTGTTTCCAGATTGTTTTTCGAGTTAGATCTATTGGGTATTGAGGGTACAAATGATCCTAAGTGTTTGGGAAAAGAACCATTGAAGTTTAGAGGGTTTAGAGTTGAAAAACGGAGAAGAAAAGTCGTCAAACACCTGGGGATAGGGGTGGGGTGTCGCGCCAGCCAGCGCGCCCCAAAAGAGTCTCTGAATGTTCACCCTTGGGGCGCCGCGCCAGCCAGCGCACCCCAGACTGGTCTCTGAATATTGAGGGCTGGCGCCCCGCGCCTCTCAGAGCGCCAGGGACGCCAGTTCTCCCCATTTCTTCCCCACCTTTTCGTACTTGTTCCTTAGCAATGTACCTATGTTTCCTAGTTGATTCCAACACTCTAAGGTACATCTAAACATCATAAAATCATCCATAAACATGAGACCATGAACCTTGAATCCTTAATCCAATTCAAGGAAAGTTAGGATCAAAGTCAAGAGAAGTTAAGAGTCAAGTCTAGAAGTTAAGAAGCAAGTCAAAGTAGAGTTTTTAAAGTTTTCAAAAGTCTTTAGCAAACATTTTAACTTTGTTTTAAGACTTAAGTTTTCAAGTTAAGCAAAGAGTAAAGAGTTGAGTTCATTTCTCAAAAATCTATAAGGGAACTAAGTATTCCCCAAAGAATTTATAAATGTTTTCACATTTGAGCAAGAAAAGGGAACATAGATTCCAAGAGAGCTTTTAAGCTAAGTTTTGAGTAATTATCTCAAACCAAAGAAAGAGTTTTGTTTTTACAAACACATGAGCTAAGCATATTTTGGGAGTAGTATTGAGCACCGATATGGGGATGCGAGTTCATATTAACTCAAGTCTCCATAAACCATGTAGCCATCATGGGCAGAAAAAGGGTCATACTTTTTAGATGATTCCTTAGTGCTTTTCGACATAGACTAGTGGATCCACTTAGTAGTTCAGGTTCTATACCGATGGCAAGGTATAAGATGGTCCTTGGAAACGTGAGGTAAAATGTTGTACCATCACTTAGGCTCATAGTGATGGTTGTCGGTTAGAGAAACTCCCACATAAGTTATTGTATTTTTATATACATCAGTTTATGGTATTTTTACATACATTCCAGAGTTATGTTGTATCATTGTATATACACAGAGTTGGCATCATGTTTTTAAACAACTTTTCTTTATATTGCACTTGTTTTAAACTACTTTATATTGAAATGAGTTCAGTTAAGTATTCATGAGTTGAGAAGAGCCAAGGTAAGTGTTTCTTTCAGATTCTCTTTCCAGCCTATGTTATTTTAGCACTCCAACTCGCATACTCATACATTCAATGTACTAATGCCAGTTGGCCTGCATCGTCTTATGATGCAGACGCAGATAACCAGGATCAGCATCCAGTGCCTCGTTGATCCAGCTTGAGCATTCAGAGTCTGTTGGTGAGCCTCTTTGCATTCCGGAGGACTCTTTTATTCGCTTTCTAGTTTAATTCATTAGGATGTTGTGGGGTTTGTCCCAACATCTATCTCAGTTGTTTTACAGGCTTTATAGACAGTTAGTAGTTCAGTTGTCTTTACATTATCGTTCGGATGTTGTTTAAAGACTTAGTTGCCATTTTGGCTAAACTATTAAGTTATGCATGAGTTATATTTTCTTATGTTTAAATCTTCCGCTGAGTTAAGTAAGCCAGGACAAGGGTTCGCTTGAGGCAATCAATGGTCTTCGAGTGCCAGTCCCGCCCAGGGTGTAGGCTCGGGGTGTGACAAACTTGGTATTAGAACACAGAGTTCAAGAGTCCTAGGGAGTCTATGAAGCCGTGTCTGTAGAGTCCTAGTTATCGGTGTGAAGCGCGCCACATCCATAATTTGGAGGCTGCAACATTAGGAATTCCTTCACTTCTTTCACTCTCATTTCGTGCGTTAGAGTTTATCTCTAATTCGTGCTTGCACGTGTTTCAGATAAATATGCCTCCACGAAGAGCAGTCAGAGGTCGTTCAGCTAGGAGGAATGTTGAGGAACAAGAGTTACCAAATGCACCTGAAGTGCAACCGTAAGAAGAAGTCACCAATGCTGAGTTCAGAGATGCTATAATGATGCTCAGTCAAGTTGTGACCAACCAAGCTGGGCAGCAGAGAGGAGCTCGACAAGAAGAGGCTGACACTTCAAGGATTCGTGAGTTCTTGAGGATGAATCCTCCAAGTTTCATTGGTTCAAGCACTGCAGAGAATCCAGAGAACTTCATTAAGGAACTGAAAAAGGTGTTCGATGTGATGCATGTTACTGATACTGTGAGAGTTGAAGTAGCTGCATATCAGATGAAAAATATTTCTAGGACTTGGTTTGATCAGTGAAAAGGGGGTAGAGCTGAGGATGCACCACCTGCGAGTTGGGCATGTTTTGAAGAGGCTTTCTTAGGGAATTTCTTTCCCCGAGAACTGAAAGAGGCCAAGGTACGTGAGTTCCTCACACTTAAAGAGAATTCTCTAAGTGTTCATGAGTATGGGTTGAAGTTCACCCAATTATCCCGTTATGCTCCGGAGATGGTTAAGGACATGAAGAGTAAAATGAGCTTGTTTGTTGCTGGGTTGGGTCACCTATCAAGCAAAGAGGGTAGAGCAACGATGTTGATAGGTGACATGGACATATCAAGGTTGATGGTTTATGTGCAACATGTTGAGGAAGAGAAGTTGAGAGACAGGGAAGAGTTCAAAAATAAGAAAGTGAAGACAGGGAATGAGTGTAGGCAACAGAAGTGTAGTGTGAATCGTTCGTCCTTTCAGAAGCAAAAGGGACCTGCACCATCATCTGCTAGTGCACTTGCACCCAGAAACAAAAGTGAGTATAATGGACAGAATTCCCAAAACTTTAGAGCTAAACCAGCACAGTCTCAAGGTAGTGTGGCACAAAGAGGTAATTGGTCCCCTGTATATGGTAGGTGTGGTAGAAACCACTCAGGTAAGTGTCATGATGGCCAGTCAGGTTGTTTCAAGTGTGGGCAAGAGGGACACTTCATGAAAGAGTGTCCTAAGAATAAGCAAGGTAGTGGAAATCCAGGCAATAGAGCCTAGTCTTCATCAGTTTATCACCCAGACAGGGTTGCACCTAGAGGAGCTACTTCCGGTACTGGCAGAGGAGCAAACCGTCTCTATGCAATCACTAGTCGCCAAGAGCAAGAGAACTCTCCAGATGTTGTCACTGGTATGATTCGAGACTTTGACTTTACTGTTTATGCCTTACTAGATCCAGGAGCGAGTTTATCTTTTGTAACTCCTTATGTTGCTATGAATTTTGATGTTCTTCCTGAGCAACTTAGTGAACTATTCAGTGTCTCTACGCCTGTTGGTGAGTCTGTTCTAGCAGAGAGAGTCTATCTTGAATGTCCCGTTTCCCTCAATCACAAGAGTACCATGGCTGACTTAATTGAGTTAGACATGGTAGATTTTGATGTAATTCTTGATATGGATTGGCTTCATGCATGTTATGCCTCAGTTGATTGTAGAACTCAAGTAGTCAAGTTTCAATTTCCAAATGAGCTAGTCTTAGAGTGGAAAAACAGTTCAGCAGTGCCTAGGGGTCATTTCATTTCGTACCTCAAGGCAAGGAAGTTAGTTTCTAAGGGGTGTGTATATCACTTAGTTCGAGTTAATGACTCAAGTGTTGAGGTACCTCATATTCAGTCAGTTCCAGTAGTAAAAGAGTTTCCAGAAGTTTTTCCAGATGATCTTCCTGGAGTCCCTCCTGAGAGAGAGATAGACTTCGGTATAAATCTTCTTGCAGATACTCGTCCTATATCTATTCTGCCATACAGAATGGCACCAGCAGAGTTGAAAGAGCAGTTAAAGATCTCCTAGATAAGGGTTTTATTCGACCAAGTGTCTCACCTCGGGGCGCTCTGGTCTTGTTTGTGAGAAAGAAATATGGTTCCCTTAGGATTTGTATAGATTACCGCTAATTGAACAAGGTTACTATCAAGAACAAGTATCCTCTTTCGAGAATTGATGATCTTTTCGATCAGCTTCAGGGTGTTTCTTGTTTTTCAAAAATAGACCTCAGATCAAGCTATCATCAGTTAAGAGTAAAGGAATGTGATATTCCAAAGACAACATTCAAGACCCGTTATGGTCATTACGAATTTCTGGTCATGTCCTTTGGTTTGACTAATGCACCAGCAACGTTCATGGATCTTATGAACAAAGTCTTCAAACCTTATTTAGATATGTTTGTTATCGTCTTCATTGATGACATACTAATCTATTCAAGGAATGAAGAAGATCATGCTAGTCACCTCAGAATAGTTTTTCAGACTTTGAAAGATAAGGAATTATATGCCAAGTTCTCTAAGTGTGAATTTTGGCTTGAGTCGGTGGCATTCTTAGGTCATATTGTGTCTGGAGAGGGAATTAAAGTTGATACTCAGAAAATTGAGGCAGTGCAGAATTGGCCTAGACCCACATCTCCAACTAATATTAGGAGCTTCTTAGGCTTGGATGGATATTATAGAAGGTTTGTAAAGGGGTTCTCATCCATTTCGTCTCCTTTGACGAAGTTGACTCAGAAGACAGTGAATTTTCAATGGTCTGAAGCTTGTGAGAAAAACTTTCAGGAATTGAAGAGAAGGTTGACTAATGCCCCAGTTTTGACTTTACCGGAATGTACTCAAGGTTTTGTGGTGTATTGTGATGCATCTAGAGTTGGTTTGGGTTGTGTCTTAATGCAGAATGGCAAAGTTATAGCTTATACCTCCAGACAGTTGAAATTTCATGAGAAGAACTACCCAACCCATGACTTAGAGTTGGCTGGTATAGTGTTCACTTTGAAGATATGGCGTCATTACTTGTATGGTGTTCATGTTGATATATTCACTGATCACAAGAGCCTTCAATATGTGTTCACTCAGAAAGAGCTTAATCTCAGACAAAGGAGGTGGTTAGAGTTACTCAAGGATTATGACATGAGTATTCTTTATCACCCAGGTAAGGCTAATGTTGTTGTTGATGCCTTGAGCAGGTTGTCTATGGGTAGTACCGCCCATGTTGAGGAAGAAAAGAGAGAGTTGGCAAAAGATGTGCATAGGCTTGCACGCTTGGGAGTCCGACTTATAGATACCACAGAAGGAGGAATATTGGTGACGAATGGGGCTGAATCATCACTAGTGTCAGAAGTAAAAGAAAAATAAGACCAAGATCCCATTTTGCTTGAATTGAAGGCAAATGTTCATAAGCAAAAAGTATTAGCTTTTGAACAAGGGGGAGATGGTGTATTGAGATATCAAGGTAGATTGTGTGTACCTATGGTGGATGGACTCCAAGAGAGAATCATGGAGGAAGCTCATAGCTCCAGATATTCCATTCATCCGGGTTCCACAAAGATGTATCGTGACTTGAGAGAAGTTTATTGGTGGTATAGCATGAAGAAGAGCATTGCTGAATTTGTTGTTAAGTGTCCAAATTGCCAACAAGTGAAAGTTGAGCACCAAAGGCCCGGTGGTTTGGCGCAGATTATAGAACTTCCAGAATGGAAGTGGGAGATGGTAAATATGGATTTCATCACAGGTTTTCCAAGGTCTCACAGATAGCATGATTCTATTTGGGTGATTGTCGACAGAATGACAAAATCAGCCCATTTTCTGCCGGTAAAGACTACCCATTCAGCAGAAGATTATGTCAGGTTATATATTCAAGAAGTGGTAAGACTTCATGGAGTACCAGTCTCCATTATTTCAGATAGGGGTGCACAATTTACTGTACAATTCTGGAAATCTTTTCAGAAAAGTTTGGGTTCGAAGGTGAATTTAAGTACTGCCTTTCATCCTCAGACTGATGGGCAAGCAGAGCGTACTATTCAGACTTTAGAAGATATGTTGAGGGCTTGCGTGATTGATTTCAAAGGAAATTGGGATGATCACCTACCTCTCATTGAGTTTGCTTACAACAATAATTATCACTCTAGCATCCAAATGACTCCTTATGAAGCTCTTTATGGGAGAAGATGCAGATCTCCTATTGGATGGTTTGAAGTTGATGAAGCAGAGTTGATAGGACCAGATTTAGTTCACCAAGCTATTGAGAAGGTGAAAGTGATTCAAGAAAGGTTGAAAACGGCACAGAGTCGTCAAAAATCCTACATTGATGTTAGGAGAAGGGTGTTAGAGTTCGAAGTAGATGATTGGGTATATTTGAAAGTTTCACCCATGAAGGGTGTTATGAGGTTTGGTGAGAAGGGAAAGCCTAGTCCCCGGTATATTGGACCTTATCGCATAGCCAAGAGGATTGGCAATGTAGCTTATGAGTTAGAGCTACCACAAGAGTTAGTCGCGGTTCATCCGGTATTTCACATCTCCATGTTGAAGAAGTGCATGGGCGATCCTTCATTGATCATATCAACTGAAAATATTGAGATCAAAGATAGCTTATCATATGAAGAGATTCCGGTTCAGATTCTAGATCGCCAAGTTCACAAGTTGAGAACAAAGGAGGTAGCATCAGTCAAAGTCCTTTGGAGGAACCAATTTGTTGAGGAAGCTACTTGGGAAGCTGAGGAGGATATGAATAAGAGATATCCACATCTCTTTGAATCCAAAGAAAGTGCAGATCAAGGTACTAATTTTCTTTTTGGTGCTCTTTAAATTATAAGTGAGCATGTTGATTGATTGCATTTACTTGTTGGGTGTTTGAATTTGACGTTACACCATAAGCCTAGTAAGAGTAATTTCATTCGAGGATGAATGTTCCCAAGGGGGAGATATTGTAACATCTCGCAACTAGAAAGAACTAGAAAGAAGTTTAAAATCTGGAAATTTTCATTTTTTGGAAAGTATAAGGAAATCTGGAAAAATTTAAATAAGTTAAAGTGAGTTTTTGGTCAACTTCAAATGACCCTAACTCCTAGAAAGGGATGAGTTAGGTGTGGTTCCAGATATGGTTGGAAAGCCCTTGGATTGATCTTTCCAACGCTGCCAAGTTTGCGCGATTTTGATATCGTATGAGTGAGTTATGCCTTTCGAAAGTTGGGTTGTTGGATTAAGGAAAGTCTAAATCCGGATTTGTGAAGGGTAAACTAGTCTTTTCCTTACCTAATTTGCCTATTTCGTTTTTAGGAATTTATTTGGGGTAAGACAAGGCTTTATTCAGTTTAGAAAAAATTGAATTTACGCTAGGGCTTGGAGAGGAGAAGAAAGAAGAGAAAAGAGGAGAGAAATCAAGAAATCGCCAAGAACGTTCAAGCTTTGTGAGTAGAATTCATCGGGGGTGATCCCTACAAGGTATGTGAGATCACATAGTGTTGGGTTAATTCACCCACACGCCAAACTTATTTCAGTTCAGCAAAATTGGAGTGGTTTGAATGTTAAGAAAGTGAAGTTCTTGAAGAACATTGTTGAATTCTTGTTGGTTGATTGCCTAGTGTTGATTTGATTCGTGTTTCTGGGTTGTTTTTTAAGTTAAATCTATTGGGTATTGAGGGTACAAATGATCCTAAGTGTTTGGGAAAAGAACCATTGAAGTTTAGAGGGTTTAGAGTTGAAAAACGGAGAAGAAAAGTCGTCAAACACCTGGGGATAGGGGTGGGGTGTCGCGCCTGCCAGCGCGCCCCAAAAGAGTCTCTGAATGTTCACCCTTGGGGCGCCACACCAGCCAGCGCACCCCAGACTGGTCTCTGAATATGGAGGGATGGCGCCCCGCGCCTCTCAGAGCGCCAGGGACGCCAGTTCTCCCCATTTCTTCCCCACCTCTTCGTACTTGTTCCTTAACAATGTACCTATGTTTCCTAGTTGATTCCAACACTCTAAGTGTAACATCCGGCAATTTGAAATACCTATGAAGAGGCTTAGAATTGGAAATAATCATTTTTGGAAGGAATTTAAAAATCTGGAAATTTGGCCAAGTATGGGAAAAAGTGAGTTTTTGGCCAACTTTGAGCAGTCATAAATCCTAGATCAGGAAGATTTAGGTGTATTTCCAGTTATGTTTGCGAATCTTGTGGAATGATCTTTCCAACGCCACCAATTTTTCTCGATTTTGAGTTCGTATGAGTGAGATATGCCCTTTGGAAGTTGGGCAGTTGGGAGGGAAATCCGTCCGGAAATTTTAAGGGCATTTCGGTCTTTTCACTAACCAATTCTTTTGGTTATATTGTTGTGTTAGACTGATTTTTAAATCAGTTTGTCCCATTTTAAAGAGTGAAGAGTGAGGGTTAGGGCTTGAGAGAGAAGAGAAGAAGAAGAGGAGAAGGATAAGAAGAAGCAAGAGTTCATAGTGTGGGGTTGATTCTTTCCCCCGCACACCAACTCGTTTTATTATTGAGGAAAGATGGGTTGTGTTGTTGAAGTTGTTGGTTGTGTTGTTAATGTTGTTGATGTCGTTGATTTGTGTTGTTGGAGTTCCTTGTTGGTTTGGGGATTGATGTGGTTGTGTATTTTGAGTTGAATCTCTTGTATGTTGAGGGATTTCATGATCCTTAGTGTTTGGGGTTGAAACCTTTGTTATTGGGAGGGTTTAGAGTTGGAGAAAAGAAGGAGAAAAGTCAAGTTTTCGGGGAAAAAGGGTGGCGCGTCGCGCCAGCCAGCGCGCCACAAAGTGTGTTCTGATCTTTTGCCCCTGGGGCGCCGCGCCTTGCAGTGCGCCACAACAAGCCTTCTGAACTTCAAGGTCTGGCGCACCGCGCCTTGCAGAGCGCCAAGGACGCCAATCTTCCCTACTCTTTCCCTACTTTTCATGCATGTTCCATGGTATTGTACCTATGTTTCATAGTTGTTTCCGACACTTCAAGGTACGTTTAAATGTCAAGAACTCATCCGTAAACGTGTGATCATATACCTTGAATCCATAATCCAATTCAAGGTGAGTTATTATCAAGTCAAAGTGAAATTAGAGTCAAGTCAAGCAAGGTTAAGAAGTATGTCAAGCAAGTCCTTAGAGTTTCTCAAAGATTCTTTATTGAATGTTTTAGCTTGATTTTAAGACTCGAGTTTCAAGCCAAGTAAAGGGCATAGAGTTTCAAGTCAAGTAAAGAGTATAGAGTTTCAAGTTAAGCAAATAGCTTAAAGTTGAGTTCATTTCTCAAAAGCTATTAGGGAACTAAGTATTCCCAAAGAAGTTTATAATTGTTTTTACATTTAAGTGAGAAAGGAATTATGCTTTCCAAAAGAGCCTTTGGGCTAAGCTTTGAGTAATTATCTCAAATTAAAGAAAGATGTGTTTAAAACACTTATGAGCTAAAGTATTTTTGGGAGTAGTCTTG
>JAJOOO010005236.1:0-17750 GCA_029582685.1 Solanum piurae
GATTCAAATCTCCTACTATATAATGCATCATTGTACATTTTATACATTTACATATGACATAAAAATAAAACATATAGTGTCTTCAAACTCCTACTTAATCGATATCATTTTTTGTTTTTTAAAAACAATGAAGAAAAAATACAAAATTAGAATTTAATGTTAAAAACTTTTAGTGACGATGTTCTGGGCTTTTGTGGCGACTGTTGTCGCCGCTAAAAGTCTAGTTCTTTTGTAGTGAATCCTAGTTGGCAACGCTAGGTGGAAGGATTAGTCTCACGTGGCTTGCCACGTCAATAAAAATTTGGGGTGTTAACTCTTGAGGGTATTTGTGGTCTCTTAGGATAACAACAGGGGCATTTTTTATCCCAAAATGTGACGAAGGATATAAATGGTCTATTTCACATAGTTCAGGGGCAATTTTGACCCTTTTCCGAATTAAAAATCTTGTTTTAAAAAAATGATTAATTAATTATCAATGCTACTTCCAAGATTTTTTTAATTACCAGATTCAACTTGATATCATGTGAATCAGTCCATAAAATATGCAGCTAAAAACGCCTTGAAAATGGGATTAAAAATAACCAAATTGCTTCTTTTACACTCCCTTTGTCTCAAATTTTTTCAGTGATTTCGAAAAATAGTTACTTCAATTTTTTGTCATTTTAGAAGCTTAAGATAAAATTAATTAATTTTTTCTCATTTTACTCTTATTAATAATTGTTTTTGAAGACTACAAGATGACACAAAAATAAAATAAATATTCAATGAAAAGATATTATACCTTAGATTTAATGGTAAAATAATTTTTAAAACCCTCATTATGTTTTCTTAAGAAATGTGTATAAGAAAAACGCCATAAATAATTGAAATAAAAAGAGTATTTCACACTTTACAAAGACCTACATATGGAAACATTGGAATTAGTCAAACTTGAACATTTATTTTCTAATACAGAACTTGCTAGCTGCCAATTAATTTGATCCTTCAAATTTAAGAAATCATAATTAAACAATACAAAACCTAGTTCTTGGTGAATAGATTAATAATTAAACTATTCTATAATTTATGAAAGTTGAACTCCTTTGAGTTACACATGAGTGACCTTCTACCTTCTACAAGTTCTCACTACCTCCACTTAGAAAAAAACTTCCCTTAATAATATTAAGGGAGCACCAAAATATAATTTCGATGCGATGCATGTATTAAATTCCGCCCTAAGATTTCCAACATATTCCTTGGCCTTGACAAATGGCGGACAACCTTTTACATTAGAAGAGCAAAAGGCTTGGGCATAGCAAAATGAACCAATGTGAATTAGCGTGGACTTCGTAATCAGTGACTGACCTTCTGCTCAAGCACCCATTATAATTTACCAGAATACTATATGCTAATATTGAAAACTTATACTTCTTCTGTCCCAATTTATGTGCATATTTCATTTTACGAGAGTCAAACAGTTTAAGTTTGATCGGGAGTTTGCGCATGAAATCTTTAATTTTTTGAAATAAAATATATATAATTGTAAACTACATAAAAAATATTATAAGTCATAATAATTGACAATTCAAAATATTTAAAAGATATATGAAAAAATTACAGTAAAAAATTGACTTGTTTGAATCTCGAAATCCGAAATGTGTCACATAAATTAGGATATAGGGAGTAATATATATTCAAAGATATTGACTTAGCACCCAAACTTAGTACACAATTCTAAATTAAATATGAAGCTATTCAAGAATCTAAATCCTTTGGTGCTAATCACTCTAGGCATTATTACAAGCGTTGACGGTATGAATCCTTACTGACCATGTCGCTCGATTTATAACATATTAGCATATAGAGAATTCAAAGTTGATCAGACACAGAAACCTCCATGGATTCTACTCAAAATCCCAAATTTCTTTCATCTTATTTGTTCTTTGCTTTTCTTCTTGTATCCTCAAATCTCTTAACATTTTTCATTTCTACATCTTTTAACTCCTCTTGTACACTTAACCAACAAACAAATACTCCTTCCACTGTTTTGGCTAAGCCAACACCTAAATATGAAGCTATTCAAGAATCTGATAACAC
Organism: Solanum piurae; assembly: GCA_029582685.1. Classification (NCBI taxonomy): domain Eukaryota; kingdom Viridiplantae; phylum Streptophyta; class Magnoliopsida; order Solanales; family Solanaceae; genus Solanum; species Solanum piurae. The sequence continues at coordinate 2,077 of JAJOOO010005236.1, forward strand.
ACAAACTGATCAAAATCTTCCATCTGAGTTCCTTGCTTTCACATCACCACAAAAACTCCCGCGTGGATTCAACAAAAACTTTGATTCTGATGAAATCATGCCTCCGATTGGACGTCCATGTTCTCTGTTTCGAGATTTACTTCATCGTTACATGTCGTATAATGTCAATGGTTCTTGCCCTGATGATGAACTTTTAGCGCAAAAGTTGCTTCTTAGAGGTTGTGAGCCACTTCCTCGACGTAGATGTCATCCAGCTGCTCCACAAGAATATGTTGAGCCTTATCCTTTTCCTGAGAGTCTATGGAGAACACCATCGGATTTTTCTGTTGTATGGACTGCGTTTACTTGCAAAACTTATGATTGTCTGGTCAATCGTGCTAAGACTCAGAGAGGATTTGATGATTGCAAAGATTGTTTTGATCTCAATGGCAGAGAGAGAAGTCGTTGGACAGCAAAAAATGGTGCTGGTCTTGACTTCTCTATCGATGAAGTGTTAGCAGTAACGAAGGCTGGAACGATTAGAATTGGGCTCGATATTGGAGGTGGTGTGGCAACATTTGCTGTAAGAATGAGAGAAAGGAATGTAACGATTGTAACAACTTCAATGAACCTTAACGGTCCGTTTAATAGTTTTATAGCTTCAAGAGGGGTCATACCTTTGTATGTTAGCATCTCACAAAGACTACCCTTTTTCGACAACACGTTGGATATTGTACACTCAATGCATGTGTTGAGTAATTGGATACCAGAAACACTTCTCCACTTCTTGTTTTTTGATATTTATAGGGTGTTAAGGCCTGGTGGGCTGTTTTGGCTTGACCATTTCTTCTGTGTTGGTGAGCAATTGGAGAAAGTGTATGCACCACTTATCGACAGTATTGGCTTCAACAAGGTGAAGTGGATTGTGGGAAGAAAGCTCGATAGAGGTCCCGAGCTAAACGAGATGTACCTTTCAGCATTGCTGATGAAGCCATTGAAGAATTCTTGGTGACAATATGATTTTTTTTCTTGTGTACTTTCATAGTTGGAAAAAACTTATATCTTACATCTGCATCTGTTGACAATTGCACAAATCGAATGACGAAAAAATGCATTGTTCTCTTAGAGAGATCAGTCTGTAGTATTACATTATCCTCTTTGTCTGTTGATAAACCTCACTAATTAACATAATGTTGAAATGATAACTTCAACTACTGGTAAAGCACAAATTTCTGATGGCCTTTTCATTGAAAATTGTTAAAATTGTACTCTTCTTACTGCCTTTTCATTGGAAACCTGTCGAAATTGTACTCGTCACAACCTTTTCCAATGAAAAGGCAGTAAATTGACCCTTTGGAAAATCTCCTAGTGTTGAAGACTTCTTGAGGACTCGATTAGATTGAATTATACGAGTAACTCAGATGAATAAATCTTATCTATAGAGGAACAAAAGGAAGAAATTCAAGCAACTTGAAAACAAGAAAACTTAGACTGAGTCATAAACTCTACCAACGTCAAGTAAAAAGAAAAAATGATATGGCTCCTAATTGTCAAGTTTTTATAAATTTAAACCATATTGTTCAATATAACAGGCCCTACTGCTGGCTGCTGACTAATCAATCTATCGGAAACAATGCTGTACTGGTGCCTACCAATTGATCTCAGAAGATTTCCATGTCAAGTGAATACAGAACAATATTAAAGAAGTAGTAAATTTCCTTGAAGATAAGCACAAGTGGTAGAAAGACAACACCACATGAAGTATCACATGGTATTGCCTTCTAAAATCTTTGACAAGCACTTAGAATTTTAGCGGAATAAAATACCACATGAAAACTAGACAACTATATCCACAATTCCTAAGGTCCCATATTGAACAGCAGCACGTGATTCTGTCTAGCATACTAATTCAAACTCAATCTCTAGCCTCAGTTATAAATAATCTGTTTCCATGAGCCATTTTCATCATCAAGCAGATAGCACTAAATCAAATATTTTTAAAGATCATCAACTTTTTTCTTTCCTATATTTCAAGGAAAATGAATATGATAAGTTCTAAGAAACTCATCAAGATGGCAAGGAAATGGCAGAAGTTTGCAGCTAAGCAGAGGAAGAGAATTTCTTTTCCAAAGTCCAATTCCAATGATGCAGAGAGTTGTAGCACACCATCTTCTATAGTTGACAAAGGTCACTTTGTGGTGTATACAACAGATCAAAAGCGGTTTGTGGTTCCGTTGACTTATCTTCAACACAAGGTAATCAGACAACTATTGCACATGTCTGAAGAAGAGTTTGAACTTCCATGTGATGGCCCTATTACATTACCGTGTGATGCCTTATTCATGAACTACATCGTATCACTCATCGAAAGAGGTGTAGGTGCTGATCTTCAGAATGCTTTGCTTGTATCTGTCGCTTCCAGCCAATGTTCATCAGCTTTATACGTTCAAGAACAAAGAAAGCTGCAATTGCTAGTTTGTTAAGCTAACTATGATAAGTTTTGTAGTGGATACTTGATATACTCAACAAGTGTACAGAATGTTGAAAAAAAATTATTCATCAAAAACTCCATATACTCGACTCCAACTTGTTCTATTCCATGATAATTTAGGAATTTTTTTTCCATTGGCTTTCTAATAGTCTTGCACTAAGAATATCTAGCTTGTAGATTTCTCAATGGATAATTAAGGTGATATGCTCAGTTCCAAGAAAGTTATGCCAAAAGCTTCATTAGATCATTTTCTCAGACGAGATAAAAGTAAATTTTGCTCCATTATTGACTTAACTGCTAAAGTATGCACCGGCTTTGAGCTTCAGCAATAGACTTATGGTCTAGTTTCCTTGTTGTTAATATTGTCTTTCGAGTAAATTTGTCAACAATTTTCCTTCGCAGTTTTCAAATTGCAAGCAATTACTATGTTTTAAAGCCCAAAAGAACTTAGCAATTTTGAACATTGAAAAGGGCAGTTGATCCTTTGTTTCCGCTCCTCTTCCCGAGCTGATTGAATTAGAATAAAAGGATCCAGCATATAATGAAGGTATAATTTCAAGACTTCAGAATCTAAAGCATTTACTGTTTTATGTATACACACTTGTCCGCACGATGCATATTGCACTAGCCAAGCTAATAGATGATATCTAAGACATGGATGAAGATCCAAAAAACTGTTGAATGCAAGGACTTAAGCAGAATTATAATCTATGTAGTTGTAAACAATTATGTTGCTAGGAAGAAGATAAATGTTCTCTGACTTTTATTTTTTGGACTTATTTTTTCTTGACGTCTACAAGTTTATCCTACGGAACACCAAAGTTTGTTACTATTTGGAATGATCAAATGCAAGAATAGAAAGCTTTATGCATTTCTTTAAGAATTCAAAGTCCATTATTTACTTGTTTCATTGAAAGAATGAACAAGAAGAGGCTATCAGTGGTGAAGCCAAGATTTTCACTAAAAGGGTACAAAATATAAAAAGTAAACACACAAAGAAGCCAAAGGGAGTTCCACATCTACTATATACATACATAAAAATGATTTAACCATGTATAATTAATGTATTTTTTCACCGAACTCTCTTGGCCCTACTTGACTCTGCCCCTGGAGCTATAAAGTTGACTAAAGATCTACAAATGGAAAGTTGTGCTTGTGCTACTAGAAGATGGAAATATTTGAAGGAAGAATATTTCTTGGTGCAAAATACAGATATAGATTCAGAAATCTAAAGAGATAATCTTTTCAGCTAATTCATTTTGAAGTGTGCTTAACATCATTTCTTGAAGTACTTGTACATATAGCACAATCCTGACAAGAAAAACAAAATTGACTTGCATTGAAAATGGCCTAAGCAAGTTGAGTGTTGAATAACTTATATCAGTGGATCTTCCAGAAAACTTCAACAGATTCTGATTCCAGAAAAGAATGAGGGAATTGTCTTAAGAAAAATGACGGAAGAGTGATTAATCATAACTACAATTTCTGTTAGTTATAGGGGGATATTTCCTCCAAGGTTCTCTTGTAGTTCTCAACTATACAATACCTTTTTACAGTTTCCTCTTCCTCATTTATAGGCCTATTGTTATACTAAATCTCATCGGAGCAGAAAAATTTGTACCGCAATACTAATGATATCCTCAAGCGGGAAGTGAGATCAATGAATACATCCTCTTAGCAAGGTATTGTTAGACGATCAAAGTCAAACTCTTCTTCTGCTTTAGCCAACAAGTCTTGAAATGAAGGTTGGCTCAAGTATGATACTGGCACGACGAATCTCTTGTTCTGGCTCTCTCCTACATATACTGCACAATGTCCTTATGAAACACCTGTTGAAGTTGAAAACCTCCTCAAGATTCAAGTACCTTGAATAAGAGGAGTCATTTTAATACCCATTGTGAGATACTTTGTAACTTTAAAATTTATATGACGACCTAAAAGAAACGGACTTTTCAGAAATACATAACAAGTGAAAGTTTGTTGCAAGTCTGGATCTAGTATGTGTATATATATACAAGTTAATGACAAATTTCATATCCAAATATTTAGTGGTGCTGAAATTGGTGACTACTGGTGAGGAGACAATTGCATATGAAGTTTCACATGGTTTTGCTTATTCTCTAAAGTATTCGGACCACAAATTTGTTGAATAACAAGACTAGGCCCTTCGCCTTCTCATGATTTGTAATAAAAAGACACTCTTCGAATAAAATCCACTAGATTGATGAAGATGAGGACTTTGCCCTGGACCATTTGGTTTCAAAATATGGCGACAGAGATCCAACACAGGATAGCCAAGATAATATTCAAATGTCCCCTATCTACATGAAAATGAAGGGAGAAGAACATGGTCTTGCTTCTCACCAGTTATTGTACATTTAATGATTTCAAATTATTTGCATTGGTGAGAAGAACCAAGTATGAGCTGATATCATAACTAATAGGCGTAATTTGGTTGTCGACTTATTATCTTTCATCCACAAATTTAAGGCCCCATATCAACATGGCTAACAAGCATCGGCACATGAACTTGCCTGTGGTGGTTAGTGACAAAAACTTCAGCTCCAACCCAAAGCCTGTCTATAGCCTTTTATATAAATAACCCCCCTTCTGTGATATCTTTTCATCATCAACTACAAGCATTATCTGTTCAACCATCAAATTGTTCTAAATTTCTGGTTTACTTTCTTGTTTCCAACCTTCCAAGTAAAAACGAAAGAGAGAATGACCATGCTTAGTGCTAAGAAACTCATCAAGATGGCCAGGAGATGGCAGAAGTTTGCGGCAAAGCAGAGGAAGAGGATTTCACTTCCAAGAAATGTTAGTGACGCTGATAGCTGCAGTGTGTCATCCTCTGTAGTTGAAAAAGGCCATTTTGTAGTTTATACAATTGATCAAAGGCGCTTTGTGATTCCTTTGTCTTATCTTGAAAATGAGGTCATTAGGCAACTTTTAAACATGTCTGAAGAAGAATTTGGGCTTCCAAGTGGTTGTCCTATTACATTACCCTGTGACTCAGCCTTCATGGACTACATCGTTTCACTAATCAAGAAAGGCGTAGCTGCAGATTTTCACAGTGCAGTGCTTCTATCAATTCCTTCACGTTGCTGTTCAACTTCTTCGTTGCACCAAGAAAGTGGAACTCAGCAAATTCTTGTTTATTGAGTCTAGGTCAACATTCTTTTTGCTCAAAAGTAGTTTTTAGAGAGGGCAGAGATTGAAGAGTATACAATTGTAAAGCACATCATACAGATCAAATATTATTTTTATCAGAAAATTTACCATACTGATCATGGCTTTCACTTTCAATTTGGTTATGAGAAGTCAGAACAATCTTATCTTTGATTGGTACCTTTAATTTTATGTATAAATACCATTTTGTTTAGCAGAAAAGTTTCACTTACTGCAGCACCTCCTTGATCGAAGAAAGTCTAAATGACGAAATTGACGATGAACAAACCCAAACTGTTTAACCTCACTTATATATATGAATCATATCTCTATCCATACCATTGCACCTATGGATGTTTTCATCTGAAGGTTCACGTAGGATATGACGGATCCTATCTAATGACCTTCCTCATATTATCATCTATATTTGTGCTACATGTGCACCCACTTTAGAGTTCGACTCCTAATCATGCAACATATAACTATGGCTCAGTCCTAAACGAGTCTTGGGATTGGCTATAAGAATCCCGACCACTTGCCATGCTTCTCCATTTAAACTAAACACAAGCTAACATTATACCAAATAAATTAGGAGTGTAAATATTAAAAGTTTTCTATATCTTTGTTGGCATTAAGGTACAGTTTCTAGTAAGATGTTCAAAGTAAATGGGATAAACTGCAATTCAATTTAATGAATAGATTCTAGGAATAAATGAATCAAAAGTAGCTTCCATCAAGCTTATATTATCACCGCAATATCATTAACTTCTTGTTCCTTGTCATTCTTATTCCGCTATATGACACTCTCTTGGATGTGCTAGTTTGATTAAGGGAATTCTTTAAATTTAAGGCCCCATATAAGCATAGACACATGATTAATTGTAACAAGTTCAAATAAAGTGTTCCTCTTTCAGATTTTCATCGCAGTTAAATCTAATACTTCATCAATTTGGTTTGTAAAGAAGTTGCAAGTTACTAAGAAGATTAGTCGCGAGAAGATGAGATATTGTCACTTGTTTTTTTCTGAATGTGAATAATTAAATTTAGTATTTGGTATGATCAAATGCATGACTAGAAATCCTTGCACATTCCTTTCAGAATTCAAATTGCATTTATTTATTTGAGGGAACTAGTTTCTGGATACGTGTGTTGCACGTTTACCCATCTAAACTGACATAAATTGTTTCAAATTATCATTGTATTAAAAATAGTTTTATAATTAAATTACATGAATATCATTCATTTTCAAACAAAAAATAGTTCAAATATTTGGAATCTACTATTGGATACCAATAACAAATTAAAATATTACAACAAAGTATCTCTTCACCAAATGAAATAAAAGATGATAATATTTAGTACTTTAAAATACTATAATCATAAACACAAATTAACATATGTATATATTCTTATCTCATATGTTGATTACCTGCAAAACAAAGTTCAGAGAAAAAAAGAAAGATGAAAAATGAATAGAATTTGATAGCCACTTCATAGAGTTAATTAAAATAAAATGAAGGCTAAAATTAATAGTCAATATTAATTTTATTTATTATTAAGGGATCATACCAAATATTGAATCCTACCAAATTAATTTTTTTTAAAAATGAGCTTAGAATACAGAAACATGGCATCAACGGAGTGACAACTTAAAATATGAAACGGTATCAAAAGTTGAAACATTGAATTTGCCTTTCTCAAAATGAGACAAAAGGATAAATAAATTAGGATATACATGTATATCATTATTTCTTCCTTGAATTAAAGAAGTTATTAATAATTTAATTATATGTTACTTTCTCCATTTCAAATTATTCATTGTGTTTCAATAATCTTGTACACCCCTTAAGAAAAAAATGATAAAAAATGTAGTTTTATATATTCTATCTTACACACCCCTTACAAAAAATAAACATAAATAAGTAATTAAAAATATCATAAGAAAAAATTAAATAACATTTATTATCAATTAATATAGTACAGTAATTTAATCGTTTAAAAGATCAAGTAAATTATAATTAATTATTTTTACAAATTACATTACACACAAGTATATTAGTAAAGAGTCATGATCTCATAGTTTGATGCATGACCCTTTATTTTACATTTTATGAAGGAAACTACGTCCTAAAAAAAAGCATATCCTTCCTGAAGATCATTCACCTTTGTTGTTCTAAAAATAAAAGAGTAAAAAGAATGCTTTGTTCATCCGAAGTTGATCCCCCAAATCTTAGTTTGCTCATTCCTTGTATATCACATGATGTTGTTTACTCCAATATTTTTCATATTTATAGATGACAAATGTGGGGATGATCCAAAATAAGAGAATGTGTATATAGTCAAGAGTTAGATAAGTGTCAATCATGATATAAATGCATAAAAATATTACTAACATTTTTTCTTGGATAACGTGACTTTTTGCTAATACATGAATCATATTAAATTGTTTGTAAATTTCAAAATAACCTTTGAAATTCCTAAAAAAGATCTATTATTTTTTTTGTGCATTGAAACATTAATTATTGCGTAATAATTTAGTTTCTAAGCATAAGTTATTAGAAGAACAATGTTAATTTAGTGAATGAAAAATGATCATTTAATTTATTTTTAGAAATATTTAATATTTAATTAATTAGTTTTTTATAAAAATATAATTTAGTGTAGGGGTAAAATGGTAATCCAACTTTGCATTTTGGTGCTTTCCACTTTCAATATAAATAATAGGCTTAAGTCATCTGCGGCCCCTTAAAATTGTCCGCACAATTCACTTAGACACCTCAACTAAGACCAGTACCTATTGAACACCTCTACCCTCTCGAATTTGAACCATTTAGACACTTTGTGCAGATGTGGCACAAAAAATGTAGTTCACATCTTGGTGAGCGCGTGAAATCAATATTTTAGCATTTTTCCTTTTCCTTTTCAATTTTTTCTTTATATTTCTCATTATTATTTTTAAAAATAAGAATCTTTTTCTTCTTCCTCTCTTTCAAAACCACACACGTACTGCAACCACTTCTTCAACACAATCCATCACCATTTCCCCCCACAAATTTCCTTTTTTTTTAAAAAAAAACATCATCTTATCATTGTCTACTTCCGACTTCTTCTTTTTCCAGAAAAAAGATGGAGATCACCAGTTCTTTGTCGGATAAAATGGAAGTTATTATGTACGTCTTCTTTGCCGGAAAAAATGGAAACCATCTATATCTTCTTTGTCGGAAAATATGGAGATCATTATTCAAATATTTACTCTCTCCCTCTTCACTTCTCCCCACACACACCCCTTCTTCCTCACAAATCGAACAAAAAAAAATTGAAATCAAAATAAGAAAAACGGATCTTTTAAGAAAACAACATCAATTTAAATGAAAATAAGGAAGAAGGCATAAAGAGAAATAAAAATGATAAATTCATTCATAATATATGTTAAAACCTCTAATTTTTCTAAATGGTGGATGATGAGTCCACAAATTGGACTCATTTAGGGCTTTATTTTAATAAAAAATAGTATCCTCAAATGCTTATTTAGTCTAAATATCTGATAAAAACACTTAAGTTTCAGGTATTTGAAATTTTAATGGAAGCATGGACACTTGGGCGCAAAACGGAATAAAAAGGCTGAAAAGAACGTAGAAGCTGAAGCCTGAGCATCGCCAAGCATGCTTGGCGATTCGCCGAAGGGACGCATTCCGCCCTTTGCTCCAGTACGCGAAACCCTGAAGGAGAAGGATAAAAAAGGCGATGAAAGGAGCAGTCGGCGTTTCGCCGATCAGTTCCGCGAAACAGAAGTATACCGCCCAATGATCCAGAACGAACAGATGCTGAAGGCAAAGCACAAACGGCAATGAACTAGAAGAAGGGTGAATCGTCGAGTCATTCGGCGTTCGCGACTAACCTCACCGAGTGATCTGCCAGCACTATTTTCTGAAGTCTATAAATACTAAACTCTTTACTAGTTTTTGTGTGGAACATTATAGAGAACATTAGAGTCCGAACATTATTGTAATTTTTACTTTAGCTTTCATATTTTCTCTCAAGTTTGGAGAGGGTTTTTGGGAGACTTGAAGAGAGAAGGAGTTCATCTTCCACAAATTGGAAGTGGGTCTTCTCCATTCTTCTTCCTTTGCTTATATTAAGGTTTAATTTCTTATACCCACTTGATTTCATTATCATTTTAGGTGTAATTTCTTATTTCTTGATGTGTGGCTATAAAACCCCATTCTTGGGGTGTGATTTAGTAAATATGTGTTGATATTATTGTTGGGTCTTGCTTGTTGATGATAGGTTAGATGTATTTTAATGGTGATTTCACCTAGTGGTTGTGGTTTAATTTAATGGGTTTGTTGTTGCAAATACAAAACCACCCATATGTTTTCAACTTGCGAGAGAGAGAGGTCGTGAAACCAAGACCGCTAGACTGATGGCCTAAGGAGTGGGTCGACATGAGGTTCAGCCCGAGAGGGTGAGCCCTAGTCTCATATCCTAACAATCATCTCGAGAAAGTGAGTGGGGTAAGGCGTAGGCTGGCCTTCATGCGGCAAATGGGTGTCCGAGCGAAACCCATTTGAAATGGGGTAAGTTGCCCGAGAGGGAACTTATTTCCATCTAAAGCTTAGCCTAGTCACTATTATCTTGCAAATTTCCTAACGAAAGCATGTACCCAACGATTTCTATCAATATATATTGCGGTCACACCCCAAGAACTTCTCTCCATACTTGATTTTCTCTTTATTTTTGTTGTTTTTACTAGTTGTGACAAAAAAAACATCGATATTTGACACTTTTGTGTCACCCATCGAATTTACTTTGTTTTTATTCTATAATTTCCTAAACTACAACTAATTAGAATAAAATTCTAGTTTAACTACTATTTTCACTACCACTCCCTTGGGACACGACCCCAACCCTTGGTTGGGTTACTATATTATCGACGATCATAGACACTCGAACTGTAGGTTAGTATCGTTGGTCACGATAAGCATCAGTGGACAAGGCAAATGTTAGGGAAAAAGAAGAAATGGAGAGATTTGAGGTGGGTGGGGTTAGGGGGTGTATACTTTTTTTAGTTTAAAGTATTTTCTTTTAGGATTTTGTTATATTCAAAATTTATTTTTATAATTATTTTAAATTTAAATGCCACGTGTCTTCATTTGATTCGTCATTTTGCCACATCATATGCATGTGTATTACATGCACATTCTCTTTAGACTAAGTGTCGGAAAAATGTTCAATAGGTACTTATTTTTTAAGATTGTAGTGTCTAATAGGAAATAAGGTTTGTTAAGGTGTCTAAGTGAATTATACAGACAACTTTAAGGGGCGACATATGACTTATGCCTAAATAATATAATATATAATATGATATATGATATGATGATGATATGATGATTAAATTTAATATGCATATAGATTATAGATGATAAATATTATTAAATTAGATACTTTAATTAAGAATTAATCTAAGGAAGTGCAAAAGTCATTAACATTTTTATTAAAATGATACAATTTAATATTTAAATAAAATAGTTAAATATTTTTATAACATTTTAATTTATAGTAGGGGTAAAATCGTAATTCAACTTTTAACTTTTTTTTGCTCCCACTTATAGTAATACTAGTTTTTGGGAACATGCGTTGCATGTTTGTCCCTTGTAATTACTACAAGATTTCTATATAATTAAAAAAAAATGAATTTCATAATAGAAAATACGCGTGTATTTCACGCTACTTAGTATAAATTTTTGTAAATGATTTAAATACAATTACAATATGTATAAACAATTATTCATAAAATTAAGTAATCAAAAGAGAAGGAGTGTAACACCAAATTAAGGCTTAACAATCTGACAATCATATCAAATAGTGTTAAGAAATTATATCATTTTGATAAGTAGATTTCACATGAGTTATTAGTTGTGAAAATGTCATATCATGTTTGAAGAGAATATATAAAAAATTATCAATATCTATTACATTATTGTAGCATCACAATAAATTATACAACTTTAGATGTACATTATGTTCATCCCACAAATATTCAAAAATAAGATGAAATAGAGTAGACTAAATATAATAAAATAGCTAATGAATTCTACAACTTTTAAATAACAAAAATATTCAAGAGAGAAACAATTCTAGATTAAAAGAATGGAGGAACTTCCTCAATAACTAACAAAAGCATAAATAGATTTACCTCTTTTTTGTTGCATATGTGATGAACAACAACATCCATCAGCAATTATACATTAGAATAACTAAATGTATGCATTAACATAAAGTGATTGTGATGAGCAATATAATTACATCCACCAATAATCATCCATCAACAATTATACATCGGAATAACAAAGTGTATGCATTAATATAAAGTAATTTTGAAAATAACTTTTTGGTATATATAATTATAAGTCAGGAATTATAAAAGTCATTTAAAAATTGATGATATACATAACATTTATGAGAATCAGATTACTTAAAGTTGGAATATGTAAAGTTTCTGACTAAAATCTAAATATGTGTGTCATATTAAGATGTCTGGTAATTCAAAGGACATTTTGTTGTTTAATGTTTAAGGATATTTCAGTTTTTAAAGGATATAAATAGCCTTTTGCTGTTACGAAACACTTCATCTACCAAACTTAATTTTAGAATTCCGTGAATTAGTTCTATCGAGAAATATAATGGATTAATACCATATAATTATTATTTAATATTTTATTAATTAGTTTTTTTAATAATAACACTTCATCTACCAAACTCCATTTTAGAATTCCGTGAATTGATTCTATCTAGAAATATAATGGACTAATACCATATAATTATTATTTAATATTTTATTAATTAGTTTTTTTTAATAATATTTAAATTTAGTGTAGGGGTAAAATCGTAATCCAACTTTGAAGTTAAGATCTTCCCACTTATAATAATATATGATGATGATATGATATGATATAATATGATATGATGTGATGATATGATGATGATTAATAATATGTGATATTATATGATGATAATATACTATATTTGTATAAAGTAAATAATCACATCATACATTTTTCGTAGGGGTCAAATTTTGATTAGTTTTGATTTATCCATGGCGTAGTACTCTTTTTTATTCTGTACAAATAATAACACATGAATATCATATTACTTTTAAAATTTCACGCTTCTGAATAACTATAAAATAGAAGATGAGAAATATATATATATTAACCTTTTCATTTACAATTAGCTTAATATTTAAAATCTTAAAATCAAATAAATTTGGGAAACGACTTAAAAACCACTTAAACTTCAATCAAAATTGTTGTTATACACTCTAATTTTGGGAGGATCATATGAACCCCTTATATTAATTTAAAGTGGAATAGATGCCCATATATATGTTGATGTGGTAGAAAGAGTGAAATACACCTTCCTTAAGAGAGTGAGAAGTTATATTCTTACTTTATTTTATTTGTATCTCTCTCTTATTACCTTAATTAGAGTTATTTACATTAACACAACATATTAAAACGGATCCTCCCAAAAAACACAGATCAAAACGAATAGTTCGCCCACAAATGGACAAAGTATGCCAAACGAATGTTAACTCCGTATGTTCACCCCAAAATACATCACAAATAATATAAGATGTTTCGCTCATAAACGGGTGTACTACAATTTCTTTTATTAGTTAACTTTTCATGTAAAACTACATCTCTTCTTCAACAATAAATATGGGGTTATTCACTTCACATTTTCTCATTCATATTTTATCTTCTTCTACTAATTTTGTATTTTGGTCTTTAAAATTTGATAGTCATGTCTCAAAAATTCATAAGGTATGTACATTCAATTGAACAAGATGTATGTAAATGCAAAGATCATTATAAAATAAAAACATTGAGGACTCTAAGGAATTCCAGTTGTTATAAGTTTTGTTGTTGTGCACATTCAAAGGTAAATTTTTTAAGTTGTTCGCTTTAAAATATCTAGATATTCATTTGTTTCCTTTGTTTTGTTATTTGGGGAAAACTATGGATGCAATTATTTTCGGTGGGTAGAAAATATGTTGGGTGTTAGAATCATAAGTCGGCTGTTACAAAATTCGGGTCCCAATTCTGATGTTGGGTCTAGGGTTGTGCAAAACCGATTAAACCAATAAACCGAACCGAAAAAATACTATTGGTTTATTGATATTGGGTTATTGGGCTAACGGTTTCTCAAATTTTTTTATTGGATTATTGGTTCGGTTTCCGGTTTTATGATTTTTGTTAATGGTTAAACCGATAACCCAATAAGACTATACTAAATTTACTATTTTATCCCTAGACCAGTAAACCCTAATTATATAACATTTTACAAATCCTATTACTTTAATCTCAGTATTACTTAAAACCCTAATTATTGTTCCATTCTGTAATTGCAAGCACACTTGTAACTTGAATATGCCAATTGCCTAGACTTGCTAAAAAATGATTTTTACTTTCACACTTTTAGTGTCTAAACTTACAAGAAAAATGATTGTTACTTTTATGATTATTACTTTCATGCCAAATGCTAGAAAAATCATATGGTTTATATGGAAAAAAAATTATCGTGTATATTAATATATATGAGTATTTTCTTATTGGTTAAACCGAAAACCGAACCGTTAAGTATCATAAACTGATTAACCAAAAACCGATAAGAAATATGTTATTGGTTTGGTTAACGGTTTGACGTATTTACAAACCGAATCGAACCGACCGATGCGCATCCCTAGTTGGGTCTCACGTTAGGGTGTCGGCATCAGATCCTAGGTCAGGTGTTAGCGTCGGGTCCCTGTTTAGAAGTCGGATCCCGATTTAGGGGTTGGGATTGGATCTTAGATCAGTTGTCAAGATCGAGGTCGTATTCTAATTTGAAAGTAAAATCTCAGGTCAAAATTTGGTGTTGAGTCCCAATTCAGAAGTCGGGGTCAAGTCTCCATTTGGAAGTTGGGTCCTGGATTGGGAGTCGTGTCGGGTGTAGGGGTCAGCGGGTTCCGTTTCGAATGTTTAGCCAAAAATAAAAAATATTTTTTAGAAAATATTTTTCATTCACCAACCAAATATTAGAAAAAAAAATTCACTCACCAACTAAATATGAAAAATAAGTGAGAAACCAACTTGTTTTGCAAGAATATAGTTTCCAATAGGACCAAATGGTTTAACCAATGTTCAATTTAAGAGATGCAAAAAATAGGAAGAAGTTAAATACTGATTTTTTGAAAATGCAATAAACAGAGAAATAAAAAATAATTCCTCATTTTAGCGTGAGAGTGTGCCATTATATATATAGTAGTTTTTGGGAACGTGTGTTGCACGTTTGTCCCTTGTAATTACTATAAAATTTCTATATAATTAAAAAAAATGAATTTCATAATAGAAAATATGCATGTATTTCACGCTACTTAGTATAAATATTTGTAAATGATTTAAATACAATTACAATATGTATAAATAATTATTCATAAAATTAAGTAATCAAAAGAGAAGGAGTGTAACACACTACTAAAAAATTGTCAAAAAACGACGGCCAAAAGCGACGGACTGCGTCGCTTTTTTGGTCAAAATCGACGGAAAAGCGACGCAGTCAATTTCGTCGCTTTTTAGCTCGACGCTTTTCAAAAAGCGACAGACTGCGTCGCTAAAAAGCGACGGACAACGTCGTTTTTAAAAAAGCGACGGAATGCGTCGCTAAAAAAGCGATGGAATGCGTCGCTAAAAAAGCGATGGAATGCGTCGCTAAAAAAGCGACGGACTGCGTCGCTTTTAGAGACGGACTGCGTCTCTTTTAGCGACGGACTGAGTCGGTTTTTTACTATTTTTTTCAGAAAAGCGACGGACTGCGTCACTTTTAGAGACGGGCTACGTCTCTTTTAGCGACGGACTGAGTCGTTTTTTGAAATTTTTTTAAAAAAGCGACGAACTGCGTCGCTTTATTTTAATTTTCATTTTTTTAATTTCTAAAGGGCGATGCAGTCCGTCGCTTTTTTGGAAATTTTATTTTTAAAAACCCAAAAAAG
>JAJOOO010005237.1:0-80544 GCA_029582685.1 Solanum piurae
CTTCTGATGTTTGTAATTGTATAAATTCGTTATTTCGAGTTTATACAAAAATAACTGAATTATACAAATGTACCCGCGAATTATACAAACCTGCGAATTATACAAATCCGTGAATTATACAAATGAGGCAGCTTAAACTATAGCTACAACCCGTAAATATGCAAACTATAGCTATGAAGCATAATTAAGTTTATTATAATGACTATTTGTGAAAGTTTCTCTTTACAAATCCCTTTTTTGTTCCTGGATAGGGTAGGCTAGGGAAGCCCAACCTTATGGGTTGGCCCAATATCGATCCAATCACCCCAATGCCTTTATTTGGGTTACAAGCCCGCTATTAAGTTCAACATCGCCAGCTATAGATAACTGTCTAATAAATATTTTGGTTTACGATAAAGTTATTTTAAAAAAATTCCTATCATCTTATAATCTTCAAATTTATAATCAAGTTTAATGGACAAATATTTTGAAGTGAAAAAAAAAACATTGATCTATTTAAGATGTAGAAATTAACAATTAACTCTTAATACAATACCACAGAAGCTATATATTACGTATTATGGACCTAATTAATATGGTCACTCAATTAATAGAAATATTAATACAACTAAAATAAGTCGGAAATTATCAAATAGAACTTAGTAAAAGATGATCAATTGGGGAAGAATGCTTCATCTTTCCTCATAATTCTTAGCCTCTTCACCCGATCTGCGAACTCGCTGTATAAACAATGAGAATTTAAATTTTATACATTAACGGTACCAAAAATATTTAAACAATCAAGTTATTTATAAAGTAAGATGAATCTATATGATGATAACATTAATTGGAACTTTATTAAATGATAACAACCAGTAATCACATGTTAAATCATGTAAACTCAAGAAAAGGGGTTTAATTTAATCCCTTTACCCAAAAAAATAAAATATATTTTACAAAAATATTTCTCACGAATCATTTTGGATTAATCATCTAGACCTAGTTTAAATAGTTCAATTTTTAAATTTCATAGAATAAAGCACACAAATAGACAAATGAATGAATCATTAGTTCAGTTGAACTTAAACCAATCAAGCAAATTATATTTTCATAAGTTAATTTTATCGTCCAATCATTAGTTCGGTTGAACTTGGACCGATCAAGCAAATCATATTTGCATAGGTTAATTTTATCGTCCCTACCTACCTACATGTATTAATAATATCAAAAAGTACTTAATGATTAAAAAAAATACTCACTTCCATGGAACATCACCAACAATCCTCCATTGGTCATTCCTGTCTTTGTAAAATAATGAAAACTCTGAACCATCTTGGAATAGCCTTAGCCCATCCATACTTTGTTTTCCTTTATACCATTTATAAATAAAAGAAACAAATTATGAGGTAATTAAATATATTATTTAAAAAAACGAATAAAAAATAAAACTTGGTAAGAGTTGGACAAGTTAGGCTATGACCAAACTCAGTCTAGATCTATCTCAACCCAATAATGTTGGGGGGGGGGGTCATTAATTCACTTGCTCATTCATTAATTCAGTTTTGATCTGGTCAAATTCAACGTAATCTGCTTATTTGACACCCCTACCTACCTACCTACCTACAACTACATTTAAAATGACCTAATCATAGTGTATTAATAAATGATAATTTTGATATTTTGGAACATACCAAACATGTCTTCAAGTTGTATTGCAAGGCTAGGATAGCTTGAATGTTCAAGAATGCAAATTTTCCTTCCAACAATAACTCCATCCATATTAACTTTCACATATTCCCATCTCTCTTTGCTTTGAATTCCTTCACTTTCATCATCATAATTATTAATTTCCATAAAATTTGTAGGATATTCACTTCTTGAATTTTTGCTTGATTGTGGATGCAAATGTTGCCAATCTATCAACTCATCATAGCCACCTGCATGAATTAGTACTTAACAATTAAGTTCTAAGTTACTCAGATTCTCCAGAAATGTTGCCACATCCGTGTTAAATCCTTCAAAAATAAACTATTTTTGAAGAGTCTGACACATACCTGATGACATTTTTGAAGAGTCTGAACAACATAGATTAAGTCCATTAAATATTAGTTTCACTAATAATATCAATGAATTCTGACATAGAACTTTTGACTTCCTAAAAGCTTGGTCAAACGAACCTTAAACTTGTCATATCACTTCTATGACTATAAAAACATGCCATTAATTTAAAAAAAATCCAAAATTTAATTATTCTCAAATAAAATTATACTCATGAATCTTATAACTTCTTATTAGTATACAATGATTAAGGTTAAGACCCGGGGATGTTCCACCCTTAACTAGAGTCTCGAGGTATGAAAAAATCTGATATAAGGAGTGCTTCTCTCTTAAATAGGTCTTATACAACTCAAATCTGAATAAGTCGAACCGTAATACAGATACCAAACACCGAGTGGAACCAAAAAATAGATTGAAGAAAAAACTTTAGAAATAAAAAATGGAAACACAAACATACCATGAGTAGATTGATAATAAGCCTCAGGCTGCAAAGCTCTAAGACTTAGTCCCAAATCAATAAAATTACCATTCTCCTTATTATTGGTTTGATAATAAACAGAAGGAAGAGTTGTTGCATGGTTTAGAAGATATTCAGAAGAATTTGAATCCATATTTGACTTTTTCACAAAATAAATATTTTGCTATGTCAATGTAGAGATAAATAGAAGCAAGATATATGATTGAAATAAATTAAAGAGACATATAAGCTCTATATAGTAGTATTAGTTGTTTAGTGGTGTATTCAGAATTTAGACGTTTGAGACTAAAATAAGTTTGGGCTTATTATATATATGCAATTAATTTTTTTTGAGAGGGGAGTCTTGAAGTAATGGTAATAAAGTTATCAGTTATATAGGTCATGAGTTCGAGCGATAAAATCAATTATTGATGTTTGCGTCTGAATAGACTGTCTACATCACACTTTATTGGGGTGCATGCAACTAGCCTTTTCGATAACCCTGTGTGAACGTATTATATTTCGTGCACCAAAATATCCCTTTTTATGTGCGTACAATTCGAAGGAAAAATAATAAAGTAATAAATTCAGTTGAAGTCATCTAACACGTCCCATTCTCCCTTGTACTTTTCATGTCCATGCAAAACAAAACACATTTCTCGCAAGAATAGAAAGAAATCTAGCTATATGCTTGAAACAAAGAGACATATAATTAAGCTCTATATATTATATTATATAGTATAGTACTGTTCAGTGATAAATTCAGAATTTAAATATATCGGGTTCAAAATTAGTTTATACCTTTTATATATATTCATTATTTTCATATATATACATGTACAGTTCGAGAAAGGAATAATATTTGAAGCAGCAATATAGAATTATTGCTTGCGTCAAAGTAGACTGTGTACGATGTCATATCCCTTCCCTGGACTCATGTTTCGTATTCTGAGCTATCCTTTTATACGTGTATAATTTACGTAAAAAAATAAATAAATTTAGTTGAACTCATAGAACGCGTACTACTATAGTACTTTTCATGTCCATGCAAAACAAAACACAATTGTTGCAAGAAAAGAAATGAATCTATCTAGGTTAAGAAAAATGCAAACATGAGTGGTGGACATGAAAGAAAAAGAACTTATTTCCCATAATCAATCGTTGTAGTGTTAGTTAATTTTGTAATTTTTAATTTTCTGACATTTATAACATGGAAAATCTCAATGGATAACAGAAAAAAAAAAACAAGATATGGGCACAAAAAATCCAACAAAAGTAGGGTTCATATGTTGTATACTTCCAACACTACAAAGACCTTTGCAGTATGTTAAATTTTAGTGTCTATCGAGGCAGATTTAAAATTTAAATTGTTTGTATTCAGATCGTCGCTAAATTTATTGTTCAGTGGTGAAATCATCTTTTTCATTGTTCATCAAAAAATTATACTTGTAGATATAAGTCAATTTATTGTTTGGACGTGTGTATACATATTTGAGGGATCACGAATTAAAATTTTAAATTATTTGTATTCAGATTGCCATTGAACCTATTGATCAGTGGTGAAATCATCATTTTCATTATTCATTGAATATTTATACTTTGTAGATATAAGTCAATTTATTTTCTTGATGTGTGCCTTCACGTCTATAAGAATATTCTTGACTTACTGATTATGTTTTTACTTTTTTATATTCTGAATCCTCTTAGTGAAAATTATAGCTTCTCCACTCATATTATATACCGTTTAAATTACTAGATTCGAAATTTAATATTTATAATCAATTTTTTTATAATTAAATTTACCGAATGGTCTTTTGAGTGTTAATTTTTTTGACATATCTGACACAACTAAATACATATGTATGTCTATGGCTCAACAGGGCCTACAAACATCATTATAATTGACTCAGATATTATGCAAAATTTCAGAAAAGGATAAACAAAACCAATTAATTCCAGAAATCATCTGACTTTGGATTTTAATTTTCTCATTATATATATATTCTTCCTTTTAATCCTTGTTATTTTCTTCTTATCTTGTGAATCCCAACCCATATTGTATGACCATTGATTTAGTGACACGTCATGAATGTGTGTACATGACCGAAGCTACATATTCAGATAAGATAAGTTGAACTCAGTAACTTTTGATTAAAATATAATTGTATATTTTATGTCAAGAAATTCATTAAAATATGTATAATTATTAAATTTAGAATCGAGTTAATACGACTTTGAAGTCATCGTTTTCACAATTCAAAACCCATAAAATTTAGTAAATCCTAATTCCTAGGTGGCTAGGTTCGCCTAATTATATGCCAAGCCTATCATACACCTACATTCTCCGTTCATTTTTATTTGTCATGTTCCATTTTTTTAAAAGTTAATTTAACTAATTTTCAAGTTAAGTTAGATTACATTAATTCAATATTTTAAACAAAAAATTTAAATATTTAAAAACTATACGAAAAATACTATAAATTGTAATTTTTACATATCAATATGATGAAAAAATACATCTTAAAATGTTAGTCAAAGTTTTTATAGTTTGACTCTAAAAAAGGGAATTATGACAATTAAAAGTGGACGGGGTAATAAATATCATCACTCCTAGCATGATTTTCATACTTCAAAATCTGTTTATTTTTAAAAGTTTTTTTTAAATAATGCACGTGAGCAAATTTACTCTTGAAATTATGATTCACGTGAAATCATGATTTTAAAGAATTAATCTAATATTATTTATTAATTCACGTAGTTTGTTGTTGAGTTATTTGTTCAAAGAAATAGTGATTGATCCTCACTTAGATACATAAAAAAAATTCAGTTTAAACTTATATGTATTATCTTGATATATTGAGTATTAAAGCTATGTACACACTATTCAAAAGAAAATAATATATGGTAAAATTTGTTAAGAATTATATAGTTTGGAATATGAAACTAAGCTTGATAAATCTAAAAATTTTGGGACTGCCTAAGCAAAAACATAATGTCAAATTATTTGAAGTTTGATTTTGACAATTTAAATTTAAATTTACAGAAAATTATAAAATTTTGATTCTGTTTAATAAAGAATCTAAAATGGCCTATATGTGCAAATTTCCTCCAAAGTCTTCTGCACATTGATAGAGTTTTTTTTAAAATAAAAAATAAAAATTGGGGGTGGGGAAATAGAGGAGGGGATTACAATGTGAGGGAATCGAACACTCGCCAACAAAGTGGATGTTCAGGTAGCCAGTCAACTAAATTATTAAGATTCCCATGAAAATTGATAGAGCGGCCTTTTATGATGCGTAGTTTTTACTTGTCCTTCGAAAGAAAAGCACTTTGAAGTGTTTAAACTGTTGGGTTCAAAAGTGATAATGGCGTCAAGCGGAAACTTAAATTACAAATTATGGAGGTGATTAACAAGATGACAAATAAAAGTATACTAAAAACACATTATTATATGATTTGGCCAAGCGACCTACATAATATAAAGATAATATTGAAAAAACATAAACTTGCATGTTAGGAGAAAATCTCCCCAAAAACAACTCTCTAAACGATTACATTGTAGATGCTATTGAGTTCTTTTGGCACGAGAAAATGGTCTTCAATTTATAGAATTTCAAATTTTTCCTATGAGGAAAGAATAACCCAAATATAGAAGAGAATTATATTTTCCTTTCATGAAAAGTTAAAGTATATATGATAATACATGAATTTTCCTTCAAAAGAAAAATAAAACTCAAATAAGACAAATAAAAAGGGGGTAAAACCTAACATAAACATTGTCATCAATCAATTAAATAAAAATATTCAAAACAAAGTCCCGCTTAATTTTTAAAAAAGATTCTAACAGATAAATTATTTTCAAATATCGAGAGATTTTTATTTTCATTTTAAAACGGTAATTACGTCTTTCATAATAATTTTTTTTGAGGATGTAAGTTTAACTAGTAATTGGTGTGCAAAATTTGATGACAGTAAAATATATTAGTGGATGAGGTTTGTGATGTTGCAATCACATTTGTTCCTAGCGATTCAGAGATGCTGGAGATATTATCGTCCTTTGTCATTGGTGTCAATTATCTATTTTTCTTTTTAATATTTGATTGTTTTAACCTCTTAGGGCTCTGATACAAGGTAAAAAGCTCTTCTTCGATAATAACATTCAACTTACATGATGATATATATATATATGTGAAGAGATCACTAACCAAGAGTCCTAGTTGATTACGGTACGTACACAACAAAACCTAATACTAGGACAGAGGTTGAACTCGTCCATATTATCTTCATCAGGTATTAACACTAGAAATATCTGCTAACATGCTATTATCCAATAATTTAACTGTAATAAGTAACAATTTAACTAGTACTGTTTGATTGACTTGAACAATTAATTTTAAAAGTAAAGGGAAAAGAGACATTTGAGTCCTTTTTTTGGAAGTCTTTTAACAAAACTTTGGGCCGGTCTGCTACTTCTCTTTTGTAATGTCATGTAAATTGTAATGTATGGTCTTGGTTCAATTTTTTGAGCTTCCCTTGCATTAAATCTAGGATAAATTACTTATATACACATTTTTTATTTTCATAATTTCCATTATTGCCTACCAGTTATAAAAAATTTCAAAATTCCTTATTCTACTCCCAAATCTCATATGTTTGATACATAAATTCTAACTCTCAAAATTAATGCTTATCCCTTCCTCATTTCACTCCGCAAATCACTCCCTCTATAGCACACCAAAAATGAAATCAAAATTTCAGATTTTTTTTTTAATTTCTCAAAAATAAAGTTCCAGATCATAATAATAATAAAAAAAGTAAAAACGAAATTAAATTTTCAAAAATCAAAATCCTTATTTCTTAAAAATCAAATTTCAGATTAAGAAAATTAAAAACAAGATCAAAGCAAAAAACCTGTAAAAAAAGTAAAACATAAATAAATATTAAACTGATTGAATCAGAAAAAAATTACATGTTAACCTAAATTATGAAAAAACTCTTTTACTTTTTGGTGATGAAATTTTAAAATTTTTTACCAACCGATTGAGAATAACGTGGAAGAAAGAAATAAGAAGAAGGATAACAACAAAAATAAAAACAAACTAATAGAAAGAAAATCAATTGATTGATATACCTTATCAATCACAAATTACTATATTTATGGAAAAATATTTTGTCATTTAATTATATTAGGAATTTTTTTTTTCTGTATTTGATTATTTTATTTTTAAATAATATTTTAATTATTTCATACATATTGTTAGAAATTTAATGTTATAAATCAAAAACTAGAAAATCGTATTTGATTTGCAATGCTTATACATGTCCGAGTTCTAAATCTACAATTGAAAAAAACGTTCAAAAAAGAGAAGGAAAAAGTTGGATCTGTCATTACACGATCATCACTATCAAAAACACAATGTATCTCGTTTATTTTTATTCTTAAATTAGTTTTGGTTAGTGTTATTACTGATTCGATACATCACTGCTACACTTGTTTTTTGTTCTACGCATTTGATACTTAATTTTCAATGTATCTCGTTTATTTTGATAAAATACAGTATATCAAATTACGTATCTTGATACATAAATACATAAGAACTGATAATCTTAATTGTATTAAATACACTATCAACTACAAAATGATACATTTATAGATACCCTTTATTTCAGCTTACATACACCCTTTCTTTCACAACCTTATTGTATCAGGCACATTATTATCAACTACAAAATAATACATTATATAAAAAAAAAATGTATCTTATCAACTTGAAATCTTCCACAATTGCATATTTATGCAACAACCTGTTAAAATTAAAGAAGTTAGTGATACATTCCATAAAATATTTATTTCTATGTATCAATCACAAACAATCAAACAACTAAACTTATACTTAGTATCAGGTACAAAATAAAACTATAATCTGATACATACCCTCATCCTTGAATATTTTGATGTTTTTACAAATTACATGTATAGTGTATCATCTATAAAGTACAGTATTTCACAAAAACAACAAGATACAAAAATAGTAATGTATCATCCTAAACATTTGGTCATGATACAATAATTTAAATTAATATTACATGTATCACAAATTAACATGTTGATCTCCAAGCAAACACTTTAAATGCAAAATTACTTATTTAATGTATCTAATTAATAGGAGTATAGTACTTGTCAATTTATACAAGAAACATAAATATTAAAGTATCACATTGTATAGTAATCTCGAAAACACAAATAAAAAAATGAATTAACAACACAATATATGTAATTCCATACCTCTGAATTCTGATAGTCAGATCTATTCTACTATGAAATTAAAGCTCTGATCTATTTTATACATTGCAAATCGAGGCTCATATTTTTTCCAAATTCTTGAATGTTAGATCTTTTTTTTCCAGATTCTTCATTGTCTCTGCAAAATCAAAACATTCATGGTGTATCTTCCCAATTTTTTTTGATAATTTTGAATCAAAATTGAAAGGATCTTCGATGAATTGGGAGAAGAAATTTGAAATCTATCACTTATGTATCGTTCATAACTCACCTTGGTTTTGCAGATTCTTGAATGTATTCATCATGTATCGGCTATTGTTTTCGACTTTTTTAATCTATTACGATTTGAGTAAGAATTGAAAGAAGAAAATTTGAATTGTTTGAAGCCAAACGAATTTGGAATAGAATTGAGAGAAGAAAAATTGAATTTTGAATTGAAGGTGGGCGGATTTGGAAGAGAATTGAGAGAAGAAAATTTAAATGTTGATTTGAATCTGTTAAGATTTGGAAGAGATTGAAATCAATTAGATTAGCGTGATTTGGGGAACTCACAATCAATTTTATATTCTCTTTCCTTTAAAAGTGTAACTGAATTTGTTTTAATGTATCAAATTTAAATTTTAATCTATCCGAATAACATTGATTTTAAGGGATTTTTGTAAATTGAAAAAAAGTAGGGATGGATTGTAATTTAGATCCTTATACTATGTGATTTATGTAAGTTATACTTAAATCTAACTTGTCCAATTCATTTAAGTTTCATAGCAAAATTCGTTTCTGTTGGGAAACAATGAAATATCACAAAAATAATAGTACTAAAAGTTAGATAGGATAATATTTTAAAATTAGATAACTTAGAATTTAATTTCATATTTTTATTTGTGATTGTGTCAAATTTTCTGTTATTGGGAAAAGGCACAAGTACCTTCTAGACTATGACCGAAATCCTAGAGATACACCTTAACTAAACTAAGATCCTATTACCCCCTGAACTCATTTTATATATAATATTGTACACCTTTTGACTTATGTGGCACACCCCGTGACTCCACGCAGTTGAGGCGCGTGGGAGATATTTGGATGCCACGTAAGCAAAAAAGGTTTACAAAATTACAAAAAAAAATGAGTTCATGGGGGTAATAGGACCTTAGTTTAGTTAAGATGTGTCTCTGGGATTTGATTCATAGTCTAGAGAGGTACTTCTACCTTTTCCCTTTTATAATGGGACAGTGTTTGCTTTTGAACAAGATGTCATATTGACATTCACGTCCATAATTTATTTGATCTGTCATCTTATTTCTAAGTGATTTTTTTGTGTGTCAAATCTTGATGGATAAACTAATAACCGAATCGATAATGATCAATAAGCGTTAAACTAATAATTAATAAATCAATATCTTAATGGTTCTGTAACGATTTTGCATATTTAACAGACTGATAACTGTTAAACTTCGTCTAAATTAAATCGAACCAATCAATACGAAGTTCTACTTCTCAAATCTCATTGTGAAATTTCATTGAATATGTTATTTTTAATTATTATTTTATCTCAAATTAAGTAATTTAGGTATTATCCTTTAATGTGCTAGTAAAACAAAAATTTCTATCGATCACGACTATTTATTTTTGTCAAAGACCAAATGGCCCCTAATATGTTTGTTTGTTTTTTCTGTATTAAAAAGAGAAACCAGTAATTTCTTCATTTAAAATTCAGCAGCTACTGAAGCTTTCCATTTCTGTTTTAAAGAGAACAACCTTTTCAATTTTTCATCCAAAAATTATCAATTTATTTTTCTAATGTACATACGTATATTAAATATTTGTTATTCTTAGCTTCTTTGTATATATTTTTTGTGTGAATTCTACGTCCTCTTAACGAAAAATTATAACTTGGTCACTTATGTTACACAATTTGAATCAATTAAATAAAACCTTGAACACTTGAAATATCACTAACATGCAATTATCTGATATTTTTTAACTAAAACTGCTAAACTCATATATTCAAAATAATAATAAAACAATTTTTCCTAACAGAAAATTAAGCTGGACATGAAATCTCACTACTCCAATGATATGAGATTTGTGTTGGGTTATGAAGGTGATTAGGGTCTCATGCGGAAGCTTACAATTGCAAATCATATGATAATAAATTAGATGACAAAAACTTAACTAAAAACATAATATTATTATATGAAAAACTAATATAAAAGAAAATACTAAAACTGTTGAAAGAATAAATCTTCCCATAAACTAAAATGGGAAAATGCATAAGTACCCCCCAGCCTATGCCCGAAATCCCTGAGACACACCTAACCTTTACTAAGGTCCTATTACCCCCGAACTTATTTTATATATAATTTTTTACCCCTTTTCAGCCTACGTGGCACTATCTTGTGGGTCCAACGCGTGTTGACAATTTTTTCAAAGATAGTGCCACGTAGGCCAAAAAGGGGTAGAAAATTAATTAAAAAAATAAGTTCAGGGGGGTAATAGGACCTTAGTAAATGTTAGGTGTGTCTCAGGGATTTTGGGTATAGGCTGGGGCGGAGGGTACTTATGCATTTTCCCAACTAAAATCTCTAAACGATTACATTGTGGATTCTATTGTATTCTGCTATGAAAATAGAGATCTTTAATTTATAGATCTCCAAACTTTCCTCTAAGAAAAGAATAAACCAAATATGAAAGAAATTATATTTTTTCCCAGAAAAGGTTCAAGCATTTATGATAATACTTTGACTTTCTTTTAAGGAAAAAACAAACTTCAATAAGATAAGGAAATCAGGGTAAAACCCTAACAATTTGGACTGTGGCTATAGTGGAGCCAAAAGGACGGTTATTATACCATCTCACGCGTATAGATAAAATAATCTCACACGCACCGTACTTACTTAAATACTAGTAAATAGTGAAATTTTCCTTCATCTCAATTTTTCATCTCTGTCAAAATATTGCAATGCCGACTTGCCATCGTTGTCAAAAGAATTTTTGTAATAATGCCGGATTAGTAAACCACAATCGAACTGTCCACCGGAATTGGCATTTTGCGTGTGGGAGATGTTATTCCAAGTATTAGACGGCGGTGGCATTGCACCATCAACGTCGTCATTGTCGATAGTTTTATTTTTCGTTGTTACTTAGTTTTCGATTCTTCTTTATTTTTATCTCACAATCGTCGTCGATAGTTTTGTTTTCCGTTGTTACTTAATTTTCGGTTCTTGTTCTTTCCTATCTCACAATCGCCGTCAATAGTTTTGTTTTCTATTGTTACTTAGTTTTTGGTTCTTCTTTTCTATCTCACAATCGTTGTCGATAGTTTTGTTTTGCATTGTTACTTAGTCTTTGTTTCTTCTTTTCCTTCTTCTTTTCTATCTCACAATCGTTGTCGATAGTTTTGTTTTCCATTGTTGCTTAGTTTTCGGTTCTTCTTCTTTTCTATCTCACAATCGTCTTCGATAATTTTATTTTCCGTTGTTACTTAGTCTTCGATTCTTCTTTTTCTTATTATTTTCTATCTCACAATCGCCATCGATAGTTTTATTTTCCATTGTTACTTAGTTTTCAGTTTTTCTTTTCCTTCTTCTTTTCTATCTCGCAATCGTCGTCAATAGTTTTGTTTTCCGTTGTTACTTAATTTTCGATTCTTCTTTTTCTTCTTCTTTTCTATCTCACAATCGCCGTCGATAGTTTTGTTTTCCATTGTTACTTAGTTTTCGGTTCTTCTTTTCCTTCTTCTTTTTTATCTCACAATTATCGGCGATAATTTTGTTTTCTGTTGTTACTTAATTTTCAGTTCTTCTTTTCCTTCTTCTAATATATCTTACAATCGTCGTCGATAGTTTTGTTTTTCGTTGTTACTTAGTCTTCGATTCTTCTTTTCCTTCTTCTAATCTATCTCACAATCGCCGTCGATAGTTTTATTTTCCGTTGTTACTTAGTTTTCGATTCTTTTTTTCTATCTCACAATCGTTGTCGATAGTATTGTTTTCCGTTGTTACTTAGTCTTCGGTTCGTTTTTTCCTTCTTTTTTTTTATCTCACAATTGTCGTCGATAGTTTTGTTTTACGTTGTTACGTAGTTTTCAGTTCTTCTTTTCCTTTATCTTTTTTATCTTACAATTGTCGTCGATAATTCTGTTTTCCGTTGTTACTTAGTTTTCGGTTATTCTTTTCCTTTTTCTTTTTTATCTCACAATTGTCGTTGATAGTTTTGTTTTCCGTTGTTACTTAATTTTCGATTCTTCTTTTTCTTCTTCTTTTCTATCTCACAATCGCCATCGATAGTTTTGTTTTTCGTTGTTACTTAGTTATTGGTTCTTCTTTTCCATCTCACAATCACCGTCGATAGTTTTATTTTCCGTTGCTACTTAGTTTTCGATTCTTCCTTTCCTTCTTCTTTTCTATCTTATAATTGCTATCGATAGTTTTGTTTTCCGTTGTTACTTAGTTTTCGGTTCTTATTTTCTATTTCGCAATCGTTGTCGATAGTTTTGTTTTCCGTTGTTACTTAGTTTTCGGTTCTCTTTTCCTCTTCTTTTCTATCTCACAATCGCCGTCTATAGTTTTGTTTTTCGTTGTTACTTAGTCTTTGGTTCTTCTTTTTCTTCTTTTTTTCTATCTCACAATCGCCGTCAATAGTTTTATTTTCCCTTGTTACTTAGTTTTCAGTTCATCTTTTCCTTCTTCTTTTCTACCTCACAATCGTTGTCGATAGTTTTGTTTTCTGTTATTACATAGTTTTCAGTTCTTCTTTTCCTTTTTCTTTTATATCTCACAATCATCGTCGATAGTTTTGTTTCCCGTTGTTGCTTAGTCTTCTGTTCTTTTTTTCCTTCTTCTTTTATATCTCACAATCGTCGTCGATAGTTTTATTTTTCGTTGTTACTTAGTTTTCGATTCTTCTTTTCCTTCTTCTTTTCTATCTCACAATCGTAAATGTGATTAATAAAATGTCATTTGTTTTTTTCGACGATTAGAATAAGGGTACAACTTTTGATGGCTCACTTACAAGACTTATTTAGCAGTAACCAGAGTAAATACCAAATATGTCCTTATGGTAGGTAGAAGTTAAAACACATGCGATTTCAAGTCTCATATTTTTATTTTTTATTTTTTTATTTTTTCTTTAGTCTCATTTTTTTTACATATAAGACTTATGCTGGTTTTTAGGAGAGGTAAAGATAGGTCTGACATGATATGTCTAAAATTTATCAAGATCAAAAATTAGAATAGAAGGCTAATAGTGTAGGTAATTGAGCATTATTAAGTTTTTGATTTTATTATTACTTTTTGTTCTCGTTGCTTCGACTATGTACTCTTTCTGATAGCGTCTATTTTTCTACTCTCTCTTTCTAGTCTATTTGTCTGATTTTTACTTGACACGAATTTTTAGAAAGTAAAAAAAATTGAATCCTATGATCTTAAACTAAAGATATATATGTAAAATGCATCAAAATATGTTTAACATTAATATGACATGTAATGTGGAAAGTTAAAATTAGAAAGTTACTAAAAAAGAAAATAAGACAACAAACTGAAACGAAGGAAGTATATTAGTTTTTCACTATTATTTTTCTTTCAATACTTCACAAAATAAAAATACAATTGTATATACACCACCCTTTTCGAATCTCACTGAGAGAATATATTTATAGGGGTGTAAAAAGAAATTGTACAGTATATAGTGGATTTAACCATGCTCAAATGATGTTAGCTCATATAAAGGAGTGAAATGACTTTAAAGTTATTTATTATAATTATGAATTCAACTCCAAAATAGTACTGAACAATTACTAAATTGATTAAAGTTGTTGACAGCAAAGCCAAAAGGATAAAGAAAATATAATCATAGGTTCATTTCTTTATAATCGTGATATTTAATTTATGCGCACCTCAACTAATTTCATAAGATATTTACTATTATTCAGGGGCGGACCTAGAGATAGTTGAGGAGGTTCAC
Source organism: Solanum piurae (assembly GCA_029582685.1). NCBI lineage: Eukaryota > Viridiplantae > Streptophyta > Magnoliopsida > Solanales > Solanaceae > Solanum > Solanum piurae. Next base: position 14,739 of record JAJOOO010005237.1, read on the forward strand.
CTCGATAAAATTATGTTGTATATTTGTATATATAAGGTATTTTAAAGAATTCTTATGTTTATGTATTGATTTTGAACTTTTTAAATGTAAGATTAGAGGTTGACTTTGTGATTGAGGGATTCAAAATTCACCTTGAGGTTGTAAGTTCAAATTTTAAGCACTGTTTTTTTTTTCCAAACCCCTTAATGGAAATTCTGAATCCACCACGTGAGAAATTTAAACTATAAAATATGATTTTTCTACCTAACCAACTCATTGAAAAAATACATGATAAAAAACAGATTTTCACTGAAATAGTGAAAAAAATTCTATTTTTTTAATATGAAAATATGACTATTTTTTATTTTCTCACCGATTCAATAAAAAAATCTATGAAAATAGTCATTGAACATTTTTTGAGAGCCAAAAGAGTGATCTTTTAGTAGTGAAAACTATTAATTTATTATTATTATTATTATTAATAATAATATTGTATATAGGTAAATAACTTTTTATTTCCCCCAGAATTCAAATTTACCTAAAGGCTTAGACAAAATGTCTCTCAAATAATTATAATTATTAGAAATGGTAAAAGGGAAGGTGAAAAAGTACAAAAGGAATATTTACAAAATAAAAGTACTAATAATAAGACACCAAGTATTTTGTTTGCAACTTAAAAACAGCACAAAGAAAAAGACAGAAAACAACTGTATTTTGAAAAAAATCAATAATTTTGCCACCCTCCAACAGATCCAAAATATGAAAAACAACTTTCAATAAAAATCAACAGTTACATGTACACTTATTCCTTCGTCCCAATTCATGTGACAATATTACTATTTACATAGAAAGTCTTTTTTTTAAAAATATGACGTTTTTAGTTGTTAACAATGTTGACTTGTAGTAATCTTCATATAGTTTTCAAATATATCAAATTTCACATTAAAAATAAATAAATACTTAAGTACTCTGAACGTTTCACATTAATTGAACCACCATTTATGCAAATGATCTTTTTTAGGTTACGATTTACGTGAACAAAATATATTAGACTGTCATCTAACGTCTACAAAACCTGCGATCTAACGTTTTCTCATTCAATTCGCTCAATAAGATATTTAAACCATCAAAACTTTTTTTAAAAAATGAGAATCATTTACTAAACAGCTGACCGACAAAAAATTTCCTAATAGGACAAAGGGAAGTACCTAATTTCAAATATTTCAAAACCATATACAAATGAACAAAAAAACCTTTGAAACAATAATTCATTTGTTCTCTTCTTCTACTACTTTGTGATCTCTCCAAATTTCATTTTCTTTAACACAATGCCAATATCAACAATTGATCATCAATATTCAAGATTCAAAAATCCAAAAAACAAAACTCATTCTACCCCTAATCATCAATTTTCCAACACAAATGACTCAAATGTATCTAAAAACAAGAAGAAATCTATGTCTATGAGCTTTGGAGGGCTAGGATGTAAGGGAAAATTGAACTCACCGGCCGCGTCGACACCGGAAGTCATTAGATCAGCAGCACAATGGGAGAGTAGTAGTAAGCAAATGAGGAAAAATAGAAGAAAAAAGATGACAACATTGTCAACAAGTACTAGGAATTCAACTAATGTTGTTTGTTGTGCTCCTCCTGGTATTGGTTCTGCTTTTGATGTTGCTCCTAGGCCAAAAACAAGATCAAATAACAAAGAGGTAAATGGATTTAAGTTATATATACTGATCAGTGTAATGTTGTTTCGAAATAAGTGCAGCTAACAATAAATATGAGGTTTAGTATGTTACAACTATTTATTAGATGTTTTTTTAGAATTGTTTTGCTTTTGATGTTGCTCCTAGGCAAAAAAAACAAGATCAAATAGTAATAGAGGATTTAAGTTATATTATATATACTGATCATCTTTGTTTCAAAATAAGTGTTGTTTTAGCTCATTTCAGGATCATTAAGAAAAAAAAGAACGGATATTTCCCAAGTTACTTTTATTTACTAGATATTTCTTGAGAATTGAGCACTATTAATAAGAAGAAGTTTTTTAATACAAGGGTATAATTGGAAAGAATTACTATTTGTGTCTTGAATTCGTAAAGCAACACTTATTTTGAGACGGATGGAGTATATGTTATAGACTTATAGTAGGTTACTTACCATTGTAGTATGAAGAAGTGTCCTCAAAGGGGGATCGGGTTTAAGTTCCCTAAAAAGGGGTACAAGAGAGAGTGAGAGCCCCCGTTATGTCCGGACCCTGTTGCACGATGAGGCATTGCTTTAGAGTCCAGTAGTTTGGGAATGTAGCCCGAATCAGGCAAATGAATTCCGTCCAAAGCTAAAAACGGTTGAGAGACTGATAGCGGGGGGAAATTTGACCCATTTAATAGAGTTATTACTAGTTAAATTTCAAAGAACTTGATTGTGCAAGTATTTTTTTTATTTAAATCGTCAGTGCGTAGAACTTAAATTCATTTATTTTACGTATAGTAAATGTGACTTGTTTAAAAGGAGTGAGATTGTCTCCCCTGTTGTCCCTGGTTACAGGTATATAAAAGTCCTGTTATGAACTTTATAGGTTTACAACTAGAGGCGGTTAAGAATTTGAACTTTATGGATTTGAGTTCGAAATTCTATCACACTCAATTTGATTTACTGGATTCGATATCGACTATTTGTATTTGTTTGGTGAATTTCTTAACATATATATAAGGTCTGAGCCAAAGCTACTGACTTGTGATCATGAACCCGTTACGTATACACTAGATCCTATCTATATCACTCAAAACTCTACAAAAATATTACCACATACGTGTCAGATCCTTCAAAAATACACTACTTTTAGAGAATGTTGTGACATTTTTGAAGACTCCGAGCAACATTGCATCCCATTTTCTTTCCAGTAAGATCATATTGTTCCATAAAATTCCTCTGTTTTTGTAACATTAAGTTCATCACAATGTCACAATTCACTAATAAAAACTTACTAAATTGTGTATGTTTTTTATTAATGCAATCGAATAGAACTCTCGTATCGCGAGGAGAACGTCTACGAATGGTGAAGCAATTTCTAGGTCTCATACATCTAATACAAGACATCATTGCCCTCGTTCTCATCATCGTCCTCATGTAAGTAAAAAACTTAACCGCACCTGATGTTTACACCAATCGTATCCTTATTTACTATCTTGAACATTTTTCGTTATCGTGGTAGATTATGATCCTCAGACACAACTTGCAATATGCTAGAGATATAGAAGGGGATGATCAATATGGATCTTGGAGACTAGATGTAGATGATATGTCTTACGAGGTTTGTCTTTTAAATATACTAATAGTGTAAAAATTCTTTACGTTGATGATATATAAGTTAATTTCTCTTTACAATATAGTTTTTTTTTTTTTGCAGCAATTGGTTGAACTAAGTGATAAAATTGGGTATGTGGGAACAGGTTTAGAAGAAGAGAAGATAGTTGAATATATTGGAAAACTTAAGCTCTCAACAATTGACTCATATTCAATGGTAATAGCTACTGATAAAAGTTGGAGATGTACCATTTGCCAAGTGAGTTCACTACTACACTTCTTTTTATTTATTTTTTATGTTTTATTGGAGAGATAAAGAGTTGACATCGTGTGACTACGAGGTCAAGGTGTTCGAGTTGAGGAAATTGTCTCTTGCATGTATATGCTAAGTAAGGTTGCATACATTAGACCTGATGTATATGGTCTGGCCTTTCCTGGAATCTCGTGCATAGTAGGAACTTAATGTATTAGGTTACCTTCTTTTTTTTTAACGCAATGATAAGTATTGTCGTCGTGTGACCGGGAGGTCATTAGTTCAAGTGAAAATAACTTTTTGCAGAAATGCAAGGTAAGGCTGCATAGAATACACCTGATATAGTTCAACTCTTCTCTAAACTCCACACATAACAAGAGCTTAATGCACATGACTGCCTTAATGCAATAATAAGAGTTGTCATTGTGCGATCATGGGACACATGTTCAAATAGTGAAAACAACCTCTTGAACAAATGCAAGGTAAGGTGGTGTATAATTAACCTAGTGTGGTCCCTCTCTTTCCTAGACTCTACATATAATGGGCGCTTAGTGTATTAAACTATCTTTTTAAAAATAAAAAATAAAAAATACACATAAATAAGAGTTGTTGGCATGTGACTAGGAGGTCATAGATACAACCTCTTCCAAAAATACAAGATAAGATTACGTACAATAGATCCAATATAGTCCAACCTTCCCCGACCCGTACAAAGCGGGAACTTAGTACATCGAACCGCCTTTTTTTTCATGAAAATATTTAGCACACAATAACAAAATATTACTAATATTAACATTCTCATTTACAATATCATCTTTGCAGGAAGGATACAAAGTTGATGATGAAATTGGAAAACTAGAATGTGGACACTACCATCACATTGAGTGCATGAAGAAATGGCTTATGCATAAAAATTCATGTCCTATTTGCAAAATTGCAGCAATCCATGAAAATTAATTCTTGAAAAAAAAATCTTTCACTTTTCTCTATTTATATTATATAGTTAAGAACATTAAATTTCAGAGGCATAAATTTATTTTTGGTTTTAATTTTTCCTATTTTTGGTTTTTTGAGAGTGAGATTGAATGAACATTAAACTTCAATTATATATGTTGGTTTTGGGAATTTGTATTGATAAGTTTGTTATTGAAATTCCCCTTATTTACTTAGGGGTTACTATGTCTAAGGAATAGCATTTCAAAATATTACAAAAAGATATTAGGAATAAAATAGTAAGAGACTTTTTTCTTTTTATTATTTACCAAACGCGTAGATAAGCTAGAAAATGCTTAGCCAAACACCTACCTCATACTACTTCATCATCTCGTCACTTAATGTATCGTTTGTTTCCACCTGGTATACGATACTCATTTATTAGTGTTGATTAATTTATATCCGCACCACGTAAGACCATTAAAGAGGGAGGTGTTCTTTTCAAGCATTGGTTTAAATGGTTATATATGTAAATCATCCAGTCAAAAGCCAATGGTCCACAAAATAATTGGGCTTACATACACTTCTCAGTTTTGGGCCTATTGGGCTTTTAAAAATAAGAATGGTAAGCTCTACTGAATGCAAAGAGTAATGGTCCATCAACAACATACCCGTTATAATCCCACAAGTGACGCGAGTAATGCTCCATTTCGAAAAAACAAAAAGCGTATTAAAATTTCTAAAAATTGTTGTATTGACTAGCGGTAGTAATTCTTTTTTACCAGTGGCCAAATGTGGTAACTTTCTCTAAAAATTTAGCCTTGTGGATAACAAAATCGCCCTTTATTCGTCTCTGCTCAAGTATAAACCTAATTCATACATTACGTACGATGAGGTTTTTCCCCGAACCAAATTCTAGGGGCAATTATTTTTTACATGCACCATCAATTTATCCTATGATATTTATAAGTAAGCCTTCTTAAAATAAAATTTTTATAATTTTAAAGTAACATAATTACTTGCTATATATAACACGGTTTTATTTATCAAAATAAAATAATGGAGTAGTGGAAGGAGAAATTGAGAAGGAAATTACAAGATGAAAAATCAAACAATTACAAACAAGATGAAAGTTCAGCAGCCAAACAACTAAATTATTAATAAAACAGGTAAAAATGATCTAATAATATAATATATTTTTCATGGTGGGGGTCAGGGAGGGTGTAGGTTTGAAGTCCAAATCACATGGATAGTATCTATGCTACTATGGCAATAAAAGCAAAACTAATTAGTACATGAAGATTTAATTGTTGATATGGATATTCACAAGATGCACAATACTACTTTATTTTTTTCCACTTTTCATTTAGTGTCTGATATCTGTAAAATATTGGATTAAGATTCGAGTTGAGAAAATTTTAAGTTAAATAAAGATAATTATGTATAGAATCCAAACTCATTTTCTAGTTAAGAATGAATAAATATTTATCATTTAATTACGATATTTCTTAATGCACATCAAAGATCACCAAAGATCATAGTGAAGTGATTATAAGTATGTATCAATACTTAATTAGAGGTCTCAAATACGAACTCAGAGTATAGAGTCGTCTTTAATAAATAATATTTTATCTTTTAAAGTGAAATTTTTCAATATGAATTTAAATTAATCAAACTTAATGAGTATCGAGTGATATTTTTTTTAAAAGAAATGAAGATACCAAGAAAGTCATATTTATCATAATTGCAATTCAAAAGAAGTTGTTGATGCAAAAGACAAAAGAAAATGGTGCTGGCTGTGCAAAGGCAAGGAGTCAGCAACAAGGACACTTTGCATGGTTAAGGTTTGCAAAACGTATAATCAGAGATGAATTTAGAATTTTAAAATTATTAATTTGAAATTAAATTTTTAAATCATATTTTATTTATAATTGTTTAATCATGGCGAAAGGCGAAGGTGGTAAGCGAATCGAGCTACTATTATTAATAAATTTTTACAAGGCAAAATGCCGCTGACAATGCGTTGAATTGGCAAGTTACAATTACTATATATTAACTTAAAATTAATAAAAAAATTTATAAACTTCAAATTCTGAATTTAATTTATGATTAAAGGTGGGGTGCAATTGAATTAATAGTAACTTAATTTATGATTAAAGATTTATAAACTTCAAATTCTTAATTTATCTCCGTTAAAAACTACTTGATACCAATCACAAAAGTTACAAAAACCTCGTACTTTTTTTATGGTAAAATAGAAAATTTAATTGGCTCTATATACTAGAGATTAATTAAAGGTGGGGGTGCAATTGAATTAATAGTTCATGGTACCATATAAAATGTGTCGAGAATCTTTTAATTGATATTTTATGTTTCACTTTAGACATAAATTTGGAAAATATTACCTTATGTAAGATCGTTTAAGTAATATATATTGTCAGTGTAAATATTTTTTGTATCATTATGAAATTATATTTACGTATTATAGAAGATAATATGTTTTACTTTTAAAATTACAAATGTCACGTTTTAAAAATTCTTATCGTCGATTATTTGTTGGTCTTTTTTTATTTTTTTGGTTACAAATATTTAGTTTTATGATTTTGGTCCACTAAAATGAAAGTTGAATAACCATATGTTTTGAATTTTACAGCAAAAAAATGTAGAAATGTTAAATGTACAATTGATGTTGACTCAACATGTGTATCTTTTTCCAAGAAAAGGAAAGGCGGTGGACTAGAATTGTAGTAGTTTATGTATCGCTAAACCAAGGGTGCTTCTTTGTGTTTATACAAACAACTCTATGTATTTGATACCAACATAATTTGTGGTGAAATAATTGAGATTTTTTCACTCTTAATAAGAAGTTTGAGTTTGAATCTGTGAAAATAGAAAAAATTATGTTGAGATCGTGTCACCACCTCTAGAACTGGATTTTGTGGTGCATGAATTCGGATTTAGTTAAACTCTAATGCAAACACTGAATGAGAAAACACAAAGAAACTCAATGGGATGATACCAATATGGATTATAGTGGGATATTGTGATCATGATCTTCACCCTTAACCAGAGAATTTGGGTTCGAGTCTCGGAAAATTTTAAAAAATCATGTGGAGAGTGTCGTTGTCTCTATAAATGAATTTTACAATGCACAAATTTTGATTATGTCAAACTCCATTGTGAACACCGGATAAAAAAACAAATAGAAACACTATGTGTTGATAACAACATGAGTTATAGTAGGATGGTTGTGATCTTCATCTTCACCATTAATCAGAGATATCAGGTTCAAATTTCATGAAATTGAAAAAAAAAAACATGTTGGGAGCATCGTCGACTCCAGAAATGTTGCAATGCACAAATTTAAATTTAGTCGAGCTGTCAGAAATATTGCAATGCACAAATTCAAATTTAGTCGAGCTGTATTATAGATACCAGATGAAAAACTAAAAAGAGATTATATGGAATGATATCAACATGCATTAATCCTAATCAAATACTTCAAATTTGAGCTTCTTATAGAATGAAATTATTTTATTAAAAACATCTCCTTAAAAATAGATTTTATGATAGTACGCTATCTAAATATAATCAAATTCTAATACAGATATCAATTAAATAATTGGAAAACTCTATGGGCTAGTGAGTCAGATTTACCATATGATGATTTGCAGTGGCCACAGTTATGAACATTTAATACAAAGACATGACTTGTTCAATGTTGGACCATTTATAATGTCACATAAAAATATTGTTTTCTCCAAAAGGGGTCTAGCCCCTTATATTTCAAATAAAGATCGCCGTGTGAAAAATTCAATTTATTTTTTTGGAAGGGTGGGGGAGGGAGTTGTCGCCATTGGTTTACGAAGATTTTAACAAAGAAGATTCATAATATGAAGAAGTAATATGCGAAGAAATTAAGAAAATTCAATTCAACGTCGTTGATTAGGTCATGAATATAATATACAATTTTTATTTAATTACAATCAAATATTATATTATTTTATATAAAATATTATATTAGGTCATGAATATAATATACAATTTTTATTCAATACCTCTAGCGTACAATCATTGCATTAGTGATACATCAATTATGTGTTTCCTGTACAATCAAATATTATATTATTTTATATAAAAGGGATAAAGGTCTGAAAAATACTTTAATTTTGATCGAATTTGTTGTTGCGATACTAAACTTTCATGACGACCTATTACCTTCCTAGACTATTTAATACCGTATTTTAAACATAAATATTTGCCCACGTGGACATAAAAAATAATGCAAAATTATAAATAGTAATGTGTTCACGTGGACACATATATACCTTTAAAATACACTATTAAATAGTTCAGGGGGTAAAAAATACACTATTAAATAGTTTAGGGAGGTAATAGGTCCTCATGAAAGTTTAGTATCGCAACAGCAAATTCGACCAAAGTTATGATATTTTTCAGACCCAAATTTATTATAATATTTTTAAAATATTATATTAAATGAATTATTTTTTTCAAATCAAATAACCCTTAATAAATTATGATAACGATAACAAGAGAAGAGAAGAGAATTTCAAATTGGCCGCAACACTTTAATATAAATATGAAAATAATACAAAGATTTGTCCATTTTGTCCTGTTAGGAATTCGTATATATTTGAAATTTTTTTTCAATATAATCCTATGTTATTTAAATTTAGCCGAATTAATTTAGATTCATATTGAATAAAATTTTATTACTCCTAATATCTTCAATTCACTAGCCTAAGTATAAGGGAAGTAGGCAAAAAAAAAAGCACAAGGAAATCATTTTCTATTAGTATTTTGATCTGCTTATATCTCGGATTTACGATTTCTCATTAACAACGATGAAATTTTATTCATCTCACGACACCTAGTTACTCGAATACTATTCCCAATTCTCACTTTGCGGCAATTCTTTGAATATTGAACCCTACTTATCCTCTATCACCATCTAAGATCCTTTTTCTCCTTTTTATTTAGAATCGAAATATTCCTTCTATTTTAATTTATTTATTTGATTTTAAATTAACACAAAATTTAAGAAAGTAAAATAGATTTATAAACTTCGTAGTTATAAACTAAAGATATGTCATGTACTATTAATATTTAATTTTGTGATCGTAAACATGTCAGATGAAAAATTAGAAGAATTGCCAAAAAACACATTTAAAAAAAATGAACTTAAAAGAAAAGTAGATCGAATAAATTGAAACGGAGAAAGTAGTAGATATTATTCATATAACTATATTTCTTTTGATGACTATTCATTGTTTGGTATTTGTTTCTTCCTTGTTCTTTTACCAAGTTTACATTATAATTTATTTTTTTATTTTATTTTTCATTTTATTACCTTTGTTAGGACTACTTAGAAATCATTGTTAAGAGTTGAGAATGTTGTAAAAAATATATATTTGTATTTAGAATGATGTCAGGACTATTTAGAAATCAAAAGAATTACCTATAGATTAAGATAAAAACATAACTAAGTTAATTATAAAAAAATATTTTTAAAAAGGAAAGAATAACTTTGAAGCATGGTTTAATACACTTGTGACATATATTAGTAAAAATTTAACTCCTTTGATTAATAATAATGACTTGAGGAATAAATGTTCTTAATTAGTAATATGTCCTTTGGTTGAAGCTAAAAGATCAAGCTGACTGCTCACCAAACTCAAAAATTGGAACTTCACCTAACTATCTCATGTCCAAATTATTTTTTTTTTTAATTTCTCGTATCGTGTTCAGTATTCATATTAGGAATTTAATTAATCTGAATTTTGTATTAGTTAAGACCCATTAAAGGAAAAATTGTTTTCTACTAAAATCTTTTTGATATTTAGGACTCAAAATATGAGATTAGAGTTCTGAATAAAAATGAAGGAATCATATCCATCACGTCGTAATCCTCATTCATTATGCCCTAGTTTGTTATTTTCATGTACTCCATTTGTAAACTTATTTGACTGGAAAAGGAGTTTTAAAAAGAAACAAAACTTATATTAATTTGTATTAACATATTTTCAAATTTTAAAAAGTAAATAGAATCACATAAACTGAAACGAAAAAGAGTAATTTATAGTTAAGATTGAAAGATGGATGTGTTGGAAGTGCATACATATATAAAGAGTTAGCTAGAAACTAGTTATTATTGTATATTAACTTAAGATCGTTATAAAAATTCAAAAACTTCAAATTCTAAATTCGATTATAGATTTAAAAAAAAACACATTCACATCAGATATTTTTACACCAAAACACACTAACTTAGCTATACTCCCTCTGCGTCAGTTGATATAACTCACTTTTTGTTAGTCAATCTTAAAAAATATATATATATTTCTTCTATATTTAGTAACAATTTAACTTTAAAGTCTTCATTTTATCCTCAATAAAATGATTTATAGTCATACAAACATGTACTCTAACTTATTTTAGATCATAATTTTTTAAAAATAATTATTTCTCTCTTAAACTCTAATATCAAATCAAAATACACTACATAAGTTAGGATGAATGATGAGAAAGATGTCTATTTACACACCTATCAAATTACTAATGATTTGTTATAAACATCGAATAAGGATAAATTTTTACTGTTGTTATAGTTGAGAACACATAAAAGAACCATAAATGAAGATTCCCAAGAAGGTCAAAATTTGTTATAATTGCAGTTTCAAAATGAGACATAAACATGTGCTGGCTATGACATGGCAAGGACTCAGCAAATTAAACTAAAATAAAAAAAAATTGCCACCTTTTGACACAAACATTGGGAAAGACAATCCAAATCTTGCATAAACTGATTGGTATTAAACAAACATTTTTGTCATAAACCTCGTACCTTTTAAAGTATATAATATAATCGTAATTAACTTTGTTAATGAAGATTAAAGAAACCAAATGAAAAATGACATGATAATTAGATTACTTTTATGTGATTCATTTGGAGTAGGTTGTTTGGTAGCATATGAGGAACTAGTGCACGGTTCGAAACTCGATGAATGATAAACTAGTCAGTAAATTATCTGCTTAAATATCAGACTTTTGTTTGTGGCAAAAGCTCGGATATGTGATGTGCCACATCATTTGTTGCGCTCTTATTGCTTGACCGAAGTCATGTGCCTCTTACAATTAAAAATGTTAAATACAAGAATGTGATCTTGTAATCAAAGAAGTGAATTAAGAACCATAAAGTCTCGGATACAAAATCTCAATGGAGGCAAAGAAAATACTTGGTTTTTTCTTCTCATCTGACTAAGCATTGGAGAATAGAGTTCTCTGGTACCTATGCTTTCGGAGATAGCAAGTACAACAAGAGGTTAGTCAAGGTGCGCGCAAACTGACTTGGCCATGACACTGCGGTTATTATCAAAAGAATTAACACACTGTAATTAAACAGAATATTGATGCTAATTTGGTTCTTACTACCACAACATGAAAATCAGTGTACAGAATATTTACAAAACCATACTAATGAATACAGTTGGTAAAATACAGACTTTAGAAGCCCCAGGATTCAAATACCAACTTTGTAAACAACAGACTGGGAATGAAGCTGCAGAGATCACAAATCTCGAGATAATACAGTCAGATCTCTCTATAACAACATTTCACTTCACTATAACGACCAAGTTCTTTTTGGAGCCGTTAAAATATATGTTCTCAATATAAGAACATTTCACTATAGAGAGAGAGGTTTGACTGTATATTGTAGAACTAGTTATGTCGTCCTCCAGGAACAAAGAAACAACAAGATTCAGAGTGAAACTAACAAATATATGCAGGGCAACATAGCGATAACTTTGGAAATCCCTCAAATCACGACTTTATATTTGTTCCGAAAACCATACATAGAACTGAGGATGTACCATATGAGTTTGAAATTTTACAGCAAGATCTTGTACCATTATGCTTTCATGGGTAATAACAGCATTACTTACAGAAGAAAAGAAAAGAAAGACCCCGACTTTCTTATTACCTATAACTTACACATTCGACAAACCAATAACAATAAGAATTCAAACATTTAAACAGAATATTCAAGACAAACGGAACCAACGTTTCAAAATTGCTTCTTTACGATCAACTCACAGTTTCATGCCTGCAAAGTTCTAATTTTGCTGCTTCGAATTCTCCACGGGGAGCTGAGAGGAAGTTTCTGCGAAACTTACTGCAGGGGCGGATGTCATGGTTTGATATTGCGCAGCCAATTGGGGAGCAAGAGGCTGACTGTAGTACATCTTAGCATGTGGATCAGCAAATTCATAAGCATAATTGGTGGTAGTGGCTGAAGTAGGAGGAATTGACTGAGAAGGATGTTGAATCTGCGAGTAGTTCACGTATTGTGGCTGATGCTGGCCAGGAGTGATCTGAACTAATTGTGGAGCCGCTGAAGCTGAAGTTCTGTATGTACCAGCAACCATTTCAGGATTAGATGACGGAGGATTTCTAGCCGGATTATAAGCTGATGCTGGATTGACCATAGTAGGAGGTGTTTGGGAACGAGTAGGAGGGACTGTTTGAGCAGGCTCAGTATAATTTGTTTGTTGCAATGGCAAACTGTAACCTTGGCCAGGTCTAGCAGGAATAAAGTAAACGGGATACTGGTGCTCAAGATTCGGGTGTTGCATATGTGTTTGGTGCTGTGAAGGGTACATAGGATAGTAAGACGTCATAGGCACATGCCCCGAAGGTGTATGTTGTATATACTGCCCAGCATGAACATATTGTTGGGGTTGGAGCATTTGTGGGTGCTGCTCATATTGTACTGGCAATGCATATCCACCACCACCATCCTGAACTTGTTGTTTCACCTGAACCCTTCCCATCGAATCACTCATATTCAGATCAACTGAATTACCTGAAATCCTACCGCTCCCTGACTGGAAATGAACCCCTGGATCTTGATAAAAGTAATGTCTTTGCCTACCACTACCCTCACTGCACCAAATTAAATCATGATCTTAAAAACAGTCCAAACCAGTCCCGGAAAAAGACATAACAGAAGTACAAGAAACAACACATAATAACAAAAATATCAAATAGTAACTAGACACAAACTCCAACAGAACACGATACGATAAACGAGGTACAAGGAACAACATATAGTAACAAAAATCAGAGGACAAGAAACTACAGGAGCAATACTACTACTACTAATATGAATAGACAACGCCCTGCCTCCTACTAACCTTCTACTCTAAGCTCTGAGGACAAGAAACTCCAAGAGCAATACTACAACTAATATGAACAGACAATAACACAACACCCAGATTCCTACTAACCTTCTACTCTAAGCTCTGAAGACAAGAAACTGCAGGAGCAATACTACTACTAATATGAACAGAGAACAAGGCAACGCCCTGCTTCCTACTAACCTTCTACTCTAATCTCCGGGGACAAGAAACTGCAGCAGCAATACTACTACTATCTACCTCTAAGGCTCCTAAGGTTTGCATATACTCTTACCATTCCCGACCTCACTTTGTGGGACTACTCTGGTTATCTTGTAAATACACCATTTATGTTTCAACAAACAGATATATTATGATTCTTGCAAAAGAACAGATTTTTGTAGAGAATTTTACCTTGAAACTGAATCAGGGGAAGGCAAATCAGATGGAATAACAGGCTTTGACATCAATTGCTGAGGCTGCTGTATCTGTTGCTGCTGTTGTTGCATCATCTGCTCAACTACCGGCACGCCGGAAACAACAGTCGTCGGCACTACAACAGCCGGCGCCGGCGGTGAAGCTAAACCCAAAAACCCCCCTTCCTCATTCTTCTGCTTAACCCCAACAGTCATCTGTGCAAACTGCTCCTCAATTCCACCTCCCTTTTGACTCTCCCCAACATGAACCCTTATCGGCGGCAAATTCGCCAGCGACGGCATAGACGATCCCGACCCAAAAGACGACGTCGTTTCAATCATCGGAGAATCCGGAACCGATTGAACATCATGTATAGTACCTTTCACACTATTCCCACCATTTTTTACCTCTAATTGTGCTTCTTCTTCTTTAATATTCGCATTTCCTAAATCATCGTCTAAACCCAGAAGGCAATTCACTGAAGAAGACTCAGAAAATACCTTTGTTGAAGCAGTAGAATTTGCCCCATTTAAAATATTAACAAACCAATCTTCAGATCTCACTGAACTATCTCTAATCATCCCAATCGAAGGATTCCACGAATCAATTTTACTCGGAAACAGAAACAAACGAAGCCGAGTAATTTTAGAAGACGAACTCATACGATCGTATTCATCGATCATGTTTTCCAGATCCTCATCGGATGTAACGGAGATAAGTGAATCGAGGTCCTCGTTCTGAAGCTGATACTTCAGGCAAAAGGGTCGGCCTCCGAGAAGGGTTTTAGAGAGCCGAGCAGACAGCTCAGCCAACGAGCTGTTACGATCGGCGACGAAAATGCGGGTGTCGCCGCCGACGTAGCAGAGAGTTTTGTCGTGAGGGCGAGGGAATATGTGTCCTCCATAGCTGCACATTAACCGGAGTTTTCCGCCGGTGGTGGCGGTGTGTGACGGCTGCTGCTGCTCGTCCCAGG
Source organism: Solanum piurae (assembly GCA_029582685.1). Lineage (NCBI taxonomy): Eukaryota > Viridiplantae > Streptophyta > Magnoliopsida > Solanales > Solanaceae > Solanum > Solanum piurae. Next base: position 29,800 of record JAJOOO010005237.1, read on the forward strand.
AATCAGTGTGGCGGGATCCCGGTGAGGAATCTGCTGAGTCAGCATAATTGATGGTTCCCGACGGTGGCACGGCTGCCGTCGCCGCCGTGATTGGTCCGCCGGAAAACGGTGGAGGGTCCATATAGGAAAGAGACTTGAAAAAAAAGGAGGAGAAAAAAAAATGGTTTTGCCAGAGAAAGCTGTTTTTCCTTTATAGTTCTCACAGCTGTTGTGCTAAAGAAAAAAAAAAATTAAAATATTTTTAAAGAGATTTTTAGAATATATATTTTGATATTATTTTAGTAGGCTTAATTCATTAAATTTTATTTAGATACTTGAATTACTGTTTATTTTAATTGAGTATCTGAACACATAATAAAGGGCGAGGTTCAAATGAGAAAAGGCTTACGGTGGATACCTAGGGACTCAGAGACGAGGAAAGGCGCAATAATCGACGAAATACTTCGGGCAGTTAAAATAAGCATAGATTCAGAGATTCCCGAATAGGACAACTTTTTGAACCACTGTTGAATCCTTCTATTGGATTCTTTCAATTCAAATTTTAAAAATATTTTTAAGTTAATCTCAAATGTCTGATAGGTAGCTAAGTTAATCACAATAAACATGTCATCTCCATTAGTTATACGCATTAGCCTCGGTTGAAATAAATTTTAAATTTTACAAGTTGCTAAGGCTAGTGCATATAATTAAAGAAAAATGATATATTTTAAGTAGTTAACTTATTTATGTAATGTATACTTAAATTACATTCATAATTTTTAAAAGTATTGAATTGAAACTGAACAATAAAAATACTTTATTATAGGTTAAGATACTTAATTGAAATATAAGAAATAATTTAAGAGTTTAAATAAAATTTATTGATAAATTTAAAATTAGAATTATATTATACTAAAATCTAGTAAAAAATATGAATGTATGTTTTTTGTGGACCCACATATATTTTTTTCTCTTTGGCCCCTACCATGTGGGTCCTACTTTCTAGTCTCTAAATTAGCACAAAGACAACTTGCAACTTGCATGTTTAGACTTGGGAGTATATATACCTATATAAAAATATAAGTTATAAAAATATCAATGGTATAAAAACCTAATTTACTAATCGGATCGTAACGAAATAAATAAGATTTTTTTATTTTTAATTTAGAAATTTGAAGTTAACGTTCAAAGCGAAAGAACTCCTTAAAGAGTGTTGAAAGTTTTAAACGACAAAAATCTGAATTATAATTAATTTGATTAATCTTTTAAAATTATTTTAAAAATTATTTCTTGTTATAAGTATTTTTTTTAAAAAAAAACATCTTTGACTAATCAATTTAAAATCATGTTTGTCAATACTAGATTAGTAATCTTTTATTGACCAAGTTATCAAATCAAAATCAACTACTTATATGAATTCTAATCGAATTTAGAAGAAAAATCAGAAAAAATGTAATTTAGTCTAAAAAGAAAGTAAAGCAATAAACTTCCCATCAGAATTATAGTTTCTTGTAATTTTTAGTGTCTCAAAAAATTGGGTTAACTAAATATCCAACAACTCCTTGGTGAGACCTATAAAAAATTGAATTTATATGCATCGATAATATTAAGAAATTCATACATTTTAAGCGTAATTTGATCGATAATTTATTATTTTCTTATTTTTTAAAAAGTTATCCATAAACATTTTTTATTGGGTAAATTTTAGGATTCACATAGTTTTAATATGAAATTACAATTTATCCCTCTTTAGTTTGTAATTACATTAATCCCTTAAAAAGTAACACAAACCGAATACATAATATGTAGCTCAGAAACATTAAAGTGTATTTCGGATACATTATAACATAAACCAGATACATAATATGTAGCTCGGATACATTAAAAACTAGCTCGAATACATAATATGTAGCTCGGATACATTAAAAACTAGCTTGAATACATTATAAAATAAACCGGATACATAATATGTAGTTCGGATACATTAAATACTGGCTCGAATACATTAAAGAAATAAGGGATTTTAGAGGTTTTTAGAAATAGAAGGGGATATTGGAAATAAGGAAAACATAAAACGTGTATTTCAGTAATTTTTCTTTTTTTTTATTTAATATAGACATTTTATGTTGGAGGTTGGTATGAGGCCCATATAGATTGGGCCCACTAAGGATAATAACCAACATTACCTAATTTTGATCTCAACTAACATGTTTTCGGTATAATAGACGGGTTGAATTAAATTTGATCTGATCAAAACACGTTAAGTAACTAAATGAGTCGGTCAAGTCTAAAAGATACTTGAGCTGAAATGGTTCGAGCTAAAAAGCGGATCATAACTCAATTCGATCGATTCTTACTAAATTTTAATTTTTTTGTTTGTTCTTATACAAATTTCCAAATACCTTATAGAACTTTGTTATATAAGCATAAGTGTACAGTCTCTTATATCTCACATTCTGCCATGCTCCACATCCTCAAAAGCAATGGTAGTTGTACCAGATTGCTGATTTAGTTGTACCTCGGGGCGTTCTACCTCCAATCCTCCGTTGGTAGGGGGGACGTGTTGTCTGCTTACACGGACCTCCTCCACTGCCCGGAAATATGCATATGGTCCCCATCCTGAAAACAACGAAAAAAATGAACATATCGAGTTGATTTCAGAATTTTGTCCACTATAACAGTAAAGTCACGTAAAGGAGATTTTGTGCAATGCCTTCTCCAAGACCATTAGCAACAAAAAGGGGAAAAAAATCATAGGAAATTAGAAGAAAACGCGATTGTGCTTTGGGATTTCTACTGATACAATATGTAACCAAAGGATCAGGCTACAAATTGACTACGAGTGTAATAAGAGCATCTGTCGACAAAAGGATCATGCCAAGATGATTGGATCTTCTTTGTTTAAGGAAATGCGTTAGAGAAAGAGGAGATCATGTACTATAGAACCTTTCAACGAGATAGTGCTTTTTCAACTCTCTCAAAATGGAATATAAGTCAAAACATAAGCTAGATTAGTCAACGTTAACAAGATCTTATTTGTAACGAGTGGTTTTGTTGGTTGGCGACTTAACATGGTATTAGTCTGGATACGACAAAATAATTCGAAGTACCTTCAGTATGGTATGGAGCTGGGAAGAACTGCAGATAACAGAATGTTGCAACGAAAAGACCTGAAATGTGAAACGACATGGAGTTAGTACTTATCAAATAAAACGTAGCCTTCGTTTACTTCAAAATGTTGAATTTGATCAAGACGAACCTATCAGTCCTCCGGCAAACACGTCTTGCCAATGATGCCAGTAGTCATCCACACGTGAGACCCCGACAAGAGATGCCATTAGGAGAGGAAGAAGAACTATGCATAGTTTAGCCACATGCCCTCGTCGATCAAATGCTTTAATCTTCCCAGCCAAATACAACGATAGAAACCCGAGACCAGCAAATGATGCTGCAAAGAAGAAGCCATATTTCGTTACATCAAACTCTTTGTCATCCCACTAAAGCAACAAAGGTTTTACGAGAATTCAGACCACTTGTATGTCCGCTTGGGAAACTCTTATGTCCTTCCTTAATATCACTTTCTTTACCATGACATTTCACGTTTCCCCACCGATCATACTCCTAAAACGAGGAACACAAAATAAATCAATCGAAAATTACAACAGAGTTGAGCATCAATTTAAGCAATATGCATTCTTGATAGCTTTCACTATCAGATAAACGTAACATATACATACATCTTTACCATCAGGAAAGCAACGCCAGAAAAAGTCAGGTCGAGGACGTCCTACTCCATTCTTGATGGCTTCAGTGATTACAGCCGTAATTAGTATGGCAAATAAGATGCCTGCAAGTTTCGAACAAGCCTAGGCGTAATTAGTAAAGTTACATCTACTCGATGTTCCAATCCGTACCAACTCTAAAATGGAAATTACCTAAAATGCTGTGGTGCAGATCATAAACGTCCTTCCTCCGAAGATAGATGAAAACGAAGATGATAATAGGCAATAGCACTGCATATAGCTGTTCATTAGAGAAATCAGTTAATAAAAACACTACAAACTCCGCGATTTGATTACAAAAAATTGAACTTATTGAAATTTGCAAGTGTAATCAGCACTCTGCCTACACTCGTGAAGCATCAATGTTTACGTTACAATACTCACAGGAATAGACCACCCTGGAACTGTATTATCTTTCATCGGATATTTGAGATCAGTCATCATATCCTTCCCAACAAACCGATGAAATGGACCGATGATATAAAGGACTATACATATAACTACAAGCAGTAGCAATATAAGCCAGTCATGGATGTGAATTCTTGCAACAGATAAACCATGAGACTTAATAGTATGTCCACATCCGCGCTCAATCTCATTTGTATTACCCTGTTTCATTCGAAACAAAAATATAAATACGTGTTGTTGCAAAACCAAATTAGTATTCGAATTGATAGTTCATTTGATGAAAACATTCAAACAACCAAAAGTACTTTGAAGTTAGTAAAACCAGAATGAATAAGCATTTTGTGTTGAACCACATGACGTAATCATCAGAAATATTGGGAATATAGCAACAACAAACGTCTACGCTTCATAAACAAGCAAGTTGGGGTCGGCTATATCAATCCTCACCGTCAATATCAGTCGATTTAAGCTAATCTTAGTCCGGTTTTATATAGGAGAAGAAAATGAGACCTCTTTGACCACAATATGCATAGATTTCTAGATACTATAATCCTGCAGCAAAATTGGTTGCAGACATATCAATGAAAGAAACTGTATCTGTACTAAAAGATATACCAATATCACTACAGAGTTCGTTCATACCAAAAGGGCACCCCAGTGCATTGAGCTTCCGCTATGCACGGGGTCCAGGAAAGAGCCAGATCATAAGAACCTATTGTAGGCAGCATTTCTGCACGAGGCTGTTTCAACAGCTCGAACATGTAACCTCTTTGTAACATAACAACAACTTTACCAGTTATCTCAAGTCTCCCCTCTCCTTCTACAAAGTTCGTTTATGTAATTTCGGATCAAGAACCCTAAGTTGAATCTTCACAATTCTTCTCACCCCACTAAAAAAGGATTTTTTCATCATAAAATTCGTAGATTAAGCACCATACACCATATGAGTAAAGAAGGCATACTACTATACTCCCTCAGTCCCAATTTATACAACTCAATTTCCTTTTTATTCAGTCTAAGAAAGAATTACACATTTCTACATTTATATAACAATTTGACTTTAAAATGCTCATAAATAATTCACAGACACACAAATATCCATGGTTTAATTCAGATCATAAGTTTCAAAAGTCTTTCTTTCTTTCTTTCTTAAAATCTGTGTCAAGTCAAACTAAGTCATAGAAAATAGGTCGGAGGGAGTATTACTTATCCTACTATCTTATTCTTCAGTTTTATTATTACATGTTGTTTCTTTTGCTTTGATGATCGTATCGTTCGTTGTTCCTATTGTTCCTTTCTACATGACTTCTTCACTACTATATTGTTTCCTTTTCTATAGAAACAATATCTCTACCTTCGTAAGGTATGACTAAGGTTGTGTATACTCTACCCTCCCCAGACCCCACGAGATTGTTGTACACCATATGAGTAAATATATTGCAAGAGAATAAAATTAGAAACAACAATTCATAAGCAGAACAAGAAATCAAAAAACTAAAACTAAATAATATGAAAAATTAGAAAAGATTAAACAGCAAAAAGGCTAACAAACCTGAAATACAGTTCTAATCTTATCTTTCCAGCCCATTTAAGAACTGCTAATACTTCAATTGCAGAGAATCCTGAGGACCTAGAATCCAAAAAAAAAACACCAAAAATAGTAAAAGAAACAATATTTATTTAGCAAATATGATATGATATCAAGAAGGACTAATATAGAATCATAATAAGAACAAATTTGACTTTTCAAAAAAGAAATTAATGATGTTAAATTAAACATTAAGCAATGCAAATTAAGTACCCTTTTGAATTTTCCTTTTTGAAGCTTCAAACTTTAGCAATGGCAGAACACTAGTCAAATGTAGAGTGGAATTTTGAATTCCATGAATCACTTGTCCAAATAATATATATTATTTTATTGTTTTTCGGTTTTCACCCGATGTTTAGAACCCACATTGAAGTCCTGATTAAATTTGGATTGCGCACTGTGCCCATTCGGAGGTGGCGCTCCCAGTAGGATTTTTTCCGTAGTCAGAGCTAGAATCCAAAATCCCTGGTGAAGGGTGAAGCAGTCTCACAATTGCACCACAACTCATGTTGGTATATATATGTAGTGTACTCCCTCTATTTCATATTAACTGAAATTTTTGGAGATTTTTTCATTGTTCAAAATAATTGAATGGTACAACATTCAAGTACGATGTTTGATTTTTTTTTTCATAGTTATCCTTTCCAATTTACATTTATAATTTCACAAAAGAATAATAGGGAAAAATATGATTCAAATTATGTCTTTGAATGTTTTTCTTAATAAGTGTACATTGCCTCACAAATTTAATTAATATGAGATAAATGAAGTACTCCTATATTTTAGTGAGGGGTTCGAGTAGTGTCGGAGTCAAGATTTTCAATACGGAAATTAAAAATTTGAAGAAGTAAATACACGAACTAACCGAAAGGAATTAGATATCTACTATATATACATAAAAAATAATTTTAACCATGTATAAGTAATAATTTTTCCGCCTAAGTAAATTCGGATGAACCCTAACAATATGCTGCCTCCGCCCTGAATTTGAGTGAACACCCTCTCACCTTCATAAATCTGCTTTACAAGATATTCATATAATCATAAATCTGCTTTAGAAGATATTCATATAATCATATTAAAACTCGATTAAATCCTCAATTGCAAAGACTCATTGTTGAGTGATGATCACTCTCAATCAGTTTTAAATGTCAAAAATGGAAATCACAATCACAAATTAAGAAACTATGGCATTTTCCTAATTATTCAATTGATTCTTCTATTTAGCTATAAGTATAAATATAATTAATTGATATTTCTATAATTAACCACTTGGAAATCCATCAATTAACATGAGAAAATTGTATTTAAAGTTGAGAAATTATTGGATAAGAAAGTTGGTGGAAGGTGGCATCTGAGCTGTTTTACTTATTGGAGACAGACAACTAATTTTTATTATTAATAATAATAAGAGACGGAATGGTGATTTTAATTTTATAAATTTTAAATTTTAGAATAATAATTTCATGCGGTAAAATTTTGTTTCTAAATTTAATAATTATACATGTTTAAGGTATCTATTAAGATAAATATACCATATAAGTAAAAATTATTTAATTCGATTAATCGCATCAAGACTTTTAGCTCCGCTCATATTAATAATTGATGTTCCATCTTTTTATCATCCTTGATGAATGATGAGTCGTTGTCATTTGTAATCACAAAAAATAAAATTAGAAAAAAATCAAAAGGTCACAATAAGCAAATTACAAACACAAGAATTAAATTCTAAAAACATATTGCTTATGATTATGTTACTAAAGTTTAATACATGTGACATGTTACCTCAAACACATCATGATGGTGGAATGGATATATAAGATCTTTCTAAATACGGATTTAGATTTTAAAGTCTATGAATTTTTATAACAATTTTGAGTTAATGTTATAATAATAAATGAGTTTATAGTTAAATATTTATATGTAGTTATTGAATTTCTTTATATTTGATGGACTCGTAATTGACCCTTTAGATTCGCATTAAGTCCCTCTACGCTTAATCAAATGTATCAGGTTCGAGCATTTTAAATAAAAAAGACTTAGTAGAGAGTATTTTTGCTTTTAATTGCTCTCATACGATGTGAAATTAAATTAGTCTATTTAGTAAAATCCTGATTCCAAATGATTATCACGAGAAAAATAAATTAATGCGTGAAATTTCCTAGAACAACAAACATTGTATAGGAGAAGTACAATTTTTTTATTTGTAAAATATTATGTGAAAATACTGAGAAAGCTAGATTATTGTTGGTCAACCAATTTCATTAATATATATTTTGCGATATATTTTTCTTGTCAAATATGAAGTGGGAAAATTACAACAAGGAAAAAAAGTAAAGAACAAAGATTTTTTCAAAGCTTTTTGTTTATTCATTCATTTATTTCCTATCATCATTTTCTATATACAATTAAAGAATTTTGATTCAAAATGCTTAACGTTTGTCATAATTCGTGGCGAAATAAAAAATTTAAATGAGTGAGTTCAAATGAAAACTAATTAAAAACGAGATTACGATAAATGAATTGTAATAAATATATCATGATATTAAGGGTATGAACTTCGTTTATATATAATAAAGAGTTTCTATTTTTATTTCTAGCAAACATGACTCAAACTATTTAAAAGTGTCAAATACATTTTATAGTGGATTATTTTATATTCAATAAAACAAATTAACCAACCTGTTTGATTCTCTTTATAAACGCAACATGATTTTAGTTTGTTGGCATCATATATTAATTTATTTATTTTTAGAAAATTACTGCAAAAATTAATTAATTAATAATATCCCACCAACATAGTGCCAAACTTTTAGCATGTGTTCTGTTTGACCTACTCCAATGGCTTAATTAATAGAGTCGAGCCTCCACCCCTCACAAGGATAATAATAATGATATATTCAATATAATTTTACGGGTGAAGTTTAAGAATGATAAAATATACGGAGATTTACCTATTTTTTGGAAGTAAAGTGATTGTTTCGAAAAGAATTGTAACTCATATAATGCATAATGCCAATACTACTAATATTTAAAGAGAAAGGTAAGAAACACCAAACTATAATTTATTTATTTATTTTTACTTCTACTATGTGATTTTGTTTCTTACTAATATAATTATTTTTTTAATAAATTCGTTAGTTCATATTATAGATAAAAATATTTGCAAATAGTATTTCAAAATCCAAATATTTGACACAAAATCTTTAAACGTTTTGGCATATTTTTTTTTGGTAGATTTTTAAATACAAACTTTTTATAATATAGGAGTATTAATTTCAGTAACTTAAAGACAGCTAGTTAAAAATCGAAATACATATATTAAGGAAATAATTATTTTTTACTTTAATATAAAAATCAACTACGTGATGACCTCGAGCAACAAAACTAATAAGTTTCAAAATTCTCTACCTAACCTTTTTTTTTTCTAGATTAGTCAAAGAAATTAAATAGAAAAGGCCATAATATTTTTGTTGACTAAAGCAATTGTTCTAGAACCTATTTAAATTCAATTATTTACACGATTTAGTTTGGATTTTATAAAAGTTAAATCAATACATGTTAGCCACAAAATTTATATTTAAAGGAAGTCCCATTAGTTTGATGTTAGTTTGTTTAGTTGACTATATGAATTTTACTTTTTGTTGTAATATTAGCTCATTATTAAATATTTAAAGATATTTATTATTTTTAATATATATATATATAGTATGAATAAAAATTACTCAATTTGAGCCATCACATTATTTTTTGGATCACATGTAGACACACTTCAGAAAATTTGGGAGTTAAAAGATTACTCATGTTGTAGAAATTGGTGTCAAGTTTCGAGGGCAAACTATATATTTTACCAATTATTAATAAAGAATGCTCAAAATTAGAGCCGTCAAAATAGGCTTAGCCCATGGGGCCGGTCCAACCCTACCCGTTGTTGGGGTAGGATTGGGATAAGATTTTTCAAGCCCATTTAAAACTGGGGCTTATAAGCCCGGCCCATATAAGCCCTTGGCCCTTGAGGCTTGATCAGGGCAGGGCCGGGATCGGCCCATGGGCCACAAGTTTTTATTTAAGAGTAATTTACAATAATCTCTCTAGTATATAATCTAATTATTTGAATACACACTATGTTGTAATATTATAAATTTTCGTACCCAGATAGTATCTCGAAATATATTGATTCAAAATTGGGTTAATTTGTTCTAGAAACACTCTATTTAAGTAGATTCGCATGTATCTAGGATATATATACAAATCTCGCTCCCTCGCCTCCCTCCTATCTTGCTTGTCACTCTCTTATCTCACTCGCATATCCAATATGCGAGATACATGCTAATTACACTAGATTATTGTTAGTGTTATTGAAACAATATCATTGTTTGTCATATTTGATTTGAAAATCTTCTTATTTTTTTGATGTTATAGAATTATAAGTTTGAAAAGAAAAATAAAATAAAAAGAAAAACAGAAGGGCTAGCCCGCCCCAGCCCTCGGCCCTTCTAGGGTTGGGTTGGGTTGGGTTGAGCATTTTCAAGCCCTAGCAAATGAAGGGCCGGCCCGCCCTAGCCCTTCAAATTCCTTAGCCCTCGAGGCTTGGGCCCGGTGGGGCTGGGTCGACCCTTTTTGACAGCTCTACTCAAAATCATAAAATTCAAAAAATAAATTTGTCATGTAATTATTTTATGTGTTTCAATTTATCTATCATATTTTTTAAAACTAGTTATCGCAATTATTAATCATTTTAGAAATTTAAGATAAAATTAATACCTGAAATCTTGTAATTGTTGTTGGAAACTATAAACACTTCAATTATGAGACGATATAACACATAAATAAAGTAAATATTTAACAAAAAAAAATACATTTTACAACACAAATAAAGGTAAAAAAGTCTAAACTTCTCTTCATTAATAATTTTAAGCGTGTAAAAGAAAAACACGACATAATTTAAGACTGGATGAAATAATATTTACTCAATAAACTCTAAGAAAATTAATATTTCCTCTGTTCTAAAAAGAATAAGCTTTTTATTTTTTGGAATAATATTTACTCAATAACTTTTTCAATTTTTTCATATAGTATGTTTAAAGCTACAAAAATTAAAAAAAAATTCATTTATTCAACACAAGTTAATATAAAACCATAACATTAATTTTTATTTTTTTTCTTAAATCAAGTTAAATTATTTATTTATTTATTTTTAAATTGAAAAATATCATTTATCTTGTGTAGGTCCTACACATCGACAGTTATAGCCTGGAAACCATAATACCCAACCAACCAACCAAGCCTTCATTGTCTGACTCACTCTGACCAAATAATTTAACATATTTGACAAAATCAACGGCTCTGATCAAATAATTTAATACTCATCGACATGAATCGTAATAATGATTGGTTTTAATCTATTCTTATTTCTTAATCTAAAATTTTGAATCGAAACCAACCCCTCTTGAAATAGGCGTTGTAATACTCAAATTCAAATTTAATTAAACTTTAATATTAATATCAATCACCTAGTGAAAAACTCGGAAAAAAAAAGTCTTGGTCTTTGGAATCTCCCATCCATATTTTAAAATTTCAATTTTTCAAAAATAAAAGATCGTGCACTTTCCATGTACCTCGGCACCATATTTTGCAAGTTGTTGTATTTTTTTTTGAAAGTCTTAATAACTGTCTCCTAAAGAAGAAAAATTCATTGTACAAAATTCTTTTCATACTTTTTTTTTTCCATCTTTGTCTTCTGTAGTTATGGTCTGCCATTGCTAAAGATTGAAGCTTTATCTTCTTTTGGGGACCCATTTGAACTATTCTTTTGCTTCCCCAGTAAATATATCTGCTAAAAAAGGTACCTTTCAGTGCTTAATCTTTGATTTGACACTATTAATTTCTTTTTTAAAAGTCAATTTTGTTCTTATTATGATGTATATTTGTCAGTCTTGATATCATTTCTAAAAGGGCTATTTTTGGTTGATAAATCTTGTATTGTTTATTATTTTTGGTGGGTTTTTGTTGTGTTTGCTACTTTTGAAATGTACTGTGTTTTTTTTCTCCATTTTATTGTTGAAAAATTGAATCTTTAAACAAAAACTTGATGAAAAAATGAATCTTTAATTAGTCAAAATTGATCTTATGAGTTATGATGATAGTATTAGTCATTTCTAGAAGGATTCTTTGCTGATAAATCTTGTCTGTGGAATTTAGGTCTCAAGATTCTCTGTGAGTTTGGATTCTCTATTTTTATTTTTATTTTTGGTTTTCCATTCGGTGTTCAGTACCTGGCGTTGAAGTTTGACTAATCCGGATTCGCATCACTTAGGGCACATTTTTGGGCTCTTTACATATCTCGGGCATGAAAGCGGCCCCATCCACTGCACTATATTCTGTGGTGGTTCTTTCTTGCCTTATGTTCTGCCATTGCTAAAGATTGAAGCTTTAACTTGTGGGGGACCCAATTAATTATTATTTTGCTTCTTTAGAAAATATCTGCTAAAAAGAGTACTGTTCAATGTTTGATTTAACACCATTAAGTTCTTTTAAAAAGTCATTATTGTTCTTATGATGAGGCTGATAGTCAGTCTTGGTGTCATATCTAGAAGGATTTTTTCCCCTTATAAATGGTGGGGTCTTGTGTTTCTGTTTTGATATGTGTTACCTGAACTGACAGTCTTTCGGGAAACAAACTTTCTATTTCCACGAGATAGGGATAAGGTCTGTGTATGTTCTACTTCCCCCAACCCCACTTGTAGGATTTCACTGGGTATGTTGTTGTTGTGGTCGTCTTTTTTATCTTAAAGTCTTTTATTTCATTCTGTATTGTCTCTCAATTTTCTTCTTTTCTTGCCTTATGTTCTTCCATTGCTAAAGTTTGAAGCTTTATCTTGTGGGGACCCATTTGAATTATTCTTTTGTTTCCTTAGAAAATATCTGCCAAAAGGGTACCTTTCAGTGCTTAATGTTTGATTTAGTACCATTAATTTCTTTTAAAAAGTCAAAATTGTTCTTAATGACAGAAGTAGTCAGTCTTGGTATAATTTAGAAGGATTCTTTGCTGATAAATCATGTTTCTTTTTTAATTTTGGTTGGTTTTTGGGTTTCTGCTCTTTTAAAGTATTACTACCTCATACTGTATTTTTTTCTCAATTTTCTTCTGTGACTGAAAAATTGAAGCTTTAAGGCATAAACTTGTGGGAACTCATTTAAAAATCTTGTCTTTTTTGTTAATTTTGGGGAGTTTTTGGATTTTAGGTCCCAAGATTCTCTGTGAGGTTGGATTCTGCTCTTTATAATTGAAGTATCAGCAGTGCTTAAATGGGTTGGAAAGACAAGATTAGGACTGTGTTTCAGGTTTGTTGGCCTTTTTGCTGTGTTCTTTTCCCATTTTTCATGATATATTTATTTTATTAGTTTTGATTTCTGGTTCTGCTTATCAATGCTGTTTCTATTTTCATTCTCTTGCAATTGTCGTGGGTCTATTGGAAACAACCTCTCTACCTCTCAAGGTAGGGGTAAGGTCCATGTTGACTCTACCTTCCCAGACCCTACTCGTGGGATTACACTGGGTGTGTTGTTGTTGCAATTGTCCTTTATTCGTATGGCGTATGGTACCTAATTGTTTTGACTGTCTTGTTTAGCAGCAATCTGTGGATGTTATGATGAAAAATCCAAATTTTGTAAGGGATCAGAAGAATTAGGAGGATTGAACTGTGGGGTTCTTGATGTAGATTCAATCAGTGTAATTTAGTGCCCCAGTAAGATAATGAACGAAATCTGTAGTGATATTGGAAGATTTTTTAGTGATGATACTGTTTATTCCATTGGTATATCTACAACTATTTCTTTCTGCAGGATTATAGTTTCTAGAAATTTCAGCATGTTGTAGTCAAAGAGGTCTCGTTTTCTCCTGAAAACGTTTGAACATCACATTTGATTAACAATTTTTTGTTACTCATTCCCATTTCTGTTGATTTGCCAGTTAAAAGTATATAAAAACTTTTATGTTTATTCTTAATTCTTCTCCTATACAAAACCGGACCAAGATTAACTTAAATGGACTGATATGGACAGTGAGGATTCATAGCCGACCCCAACTTGCTTGTTTCTGAGGCATAGATGTTTGTTGTTGCTGTATTCCCATTTCTGAATATTATGTCGTGTGGTTCAAAACGAAGTGCTTATTCATTCTGGCTTTGCTAACTTCAAAGTACTTTTGCTTGTTAGAATGTTTTATCAAATGAACTATCAATTTATATACTAATTTGTTTTTGCAACAGTACGTATTGATATTTCTGTTTCAAATGGAACAGGGTAATAATACAAATGAGATTGAGCTTGGATGTGGACATACTATCAAGTCTCATGGATCATCAGTTGCAAGAATTCACATGCATGACTGGCTTATATTGCTACTGCTTGTAGTAATAGAGGTAGTCCTTTATGTCATCGGTCCATTTCACCGGTATGTTGGAAAGGATATGATGACTGATCTCAAATATCCCATGAAAGATAATACGGTCCCAGTGTGGTCAGTTCCCGTGAGTATTCCTTTTCTTTTTTAACATATTGAGTCGACTAGTCGAGTATCAATGTAATGTACGGAAAGTTTAATTAATTGCTCTAATAGTACATTGAACCTTCTATTCTACGATAGAATAGAGGTGTGGGCGGAGTGCTGATTATACTGTGCTTGCGAATTTCAATAAGTTCAATTTTTTGTAATCAAATCCCGGAGTTTCTAGTGTTATTAACAGATTTCTTTTATGAACAGCTATATGCAGTTGTTTTACCTATTATCATCTTCCTTTTCGTTTATCTTCGGAGGAGGGATGTCTATGATCTGCACCACAGCATTCTAGGTAATTTCCATTTCAGAGTTATTTTCCCCTTAGTACGGGTTGAAATATCGAGTAGAAGTGAATTTTGTCTCTTTGACTTTGTTTTCATTGTTGTAGTATTTGGTTTGCCAAGTAACTTTACTAACTGCACTAGACTTGTCCAAAAATTGCAGGCCTCTTATTTGCAGTACTAATTACGGCTGTAATCACGGATGCCATCAAGAATGGAGTAGGCCGTCCCCGACCGGACTTTTTCTGGCGTTGCTTTCCTGATGGTAAAGATGTATGTATCTTACTCTCCCTAATTGGAAAAGGTTTACCTTTTTCCCAACAAAGGGTTAGCTTCTTAGTGCATTTCTGTTTGACTCAATAAGAGTATCCGTAGGTTTATCTGATAGTAAAAGCGATTTTCTTGATGACACTTAAAAGTGTATTGCTTAAATTGGTGCTCAACTCTATTGTAAGTCGATTGATTTATTTTGTTGTTCTCTTTTCAGGAGTACGATCAGTGGGGAGACGTGAAATGCCATGGTAAAGCAAGTGATATTAAGGAAGGACATAAGAGCTTCCCAAGCGGGCATACCTCATGTATGTAGCTCAACTTTCTCCGTTTCCACTAGCCATGTACATTAAATCAGGATTTCCGAGATACTAAGAAAATTTGAGTTCTTCTTTTGCAGGGTCATTTGCTGGTCTCGGGTTTCTATCGCTGTATTTAGCAGGGAAGATTAAAGCATTTGATCGACGAGGGCATGTGGCAAAATTATGCATAGTTCTTCTTCCTCTCCTAATGGCATCTCTTGTTGGGGTCTCACGTGTGGATGACTACTGGCATCATTGGCAAGACGTGTTCACTGGAGGAATGATAGGTTCGTCTTGAAATTCTACATTTAGCAGTAAACAAGGGCTGCATTTCGTTTGATAAATACCAACTCCATGTGTTTCACATTTCAGGCCTTTTCGTCGCTACATTCTGTTACCTGCAGTTCTTCCCAGCTCCATACCATACTGAAGGTAGGTTCTTCACTAATCTCCTCCCGCTTTTATTATATTTTGTGTAGTAATTCCTCGCGCTTAAACAAACCTTTCTCCATTCTTTTCGATTTTGTTAGCTCCTTAGTACTTCAAAATATTCCGTATCTAGTCTAATACCAAGTTAATTACACCATTTCATGACTAAAATGTGACCAATCAACCAACCAACAAAACCACTCGTTACAAATAAAATCTTGTCAGTGTTGACTAATCTGGCTTACGTTTGGCATATATTCCATTTTGTGATAGAGTTGAAAAGACACTATCTCGTTGAAAGGTTCTATACATATGCCCTTTCTCAACTCATCTCTTTAAACAAAGAAGATCCAATCATCTTAGCCTGATCTGATCATATATTCCAATCGCGTTTTCTTCTAATTTCCTACGGATTTGCTAATGGTCTAGGAGAAGGCATTGCACCAAATCTCCTCTCCGTGACTTTACTGTTATAGTGGACGCAATTCTGAAATTAACCCGATATGTTCATTTTTTTCGCTGTTCTCAGGATGGGGACCATATGCATATTTCCGGGCAGTGGAGGAGGTTCGTAGCAGCAGACAACACGTCCACTCTACTAACGGAGGATTAGAGGTAGAACGTCCCGAGGTACAACTGAATCAGCGATCTGGTACAACTCCCAATCCATTTGAGGATGTGGAGTATGGCAGAATGTGAGACATAAGACACTGTACACTTATGCTTATATTTGTTCAAAGTATATTAATTGGCTCAGTTTGTTATTTTCTTGTGAATATTTAAGTCTGTTTTTTGTGAAGTATTTTAGCTTTAGGGAACTATTTGATTACTGAAATTGTTTAATCAGTGTTAAGTTCTTTTTTTTTCTGTGTAATTTGTTCAATTTGTTGATGATTTTGTAATTATTTCTTTCTTTGAGCTAAAGATCACTTTGTTAGTCTGGGACTGACTCAACTCATCTCAATGGTTCCTTGAAATTTTAGTACTTAAAAAAGGGAAAATGAAGGTGTCTTCACTTTCGATGTCATATCCATATCAAATTCTCCAAAAATATACAATTGACAAATATATAATGCGTGTGCAAAAAGCCAAAATATAGTAATATGTTATTTTTTTCGCCTGCCTTATCCTTGATGGACAAATTCTCGATACCTATATAGAACGATAATATTCTCTTTGGATAAACACTACTATTAGGGGCAAAGCTAGAATATATGATATATATTTTAATTTTATATTTAATTTAAGAAATTTATTTAATATACATAAAATATTAATTTAGAATCAAATAACTCAAAAAAATAATAATTTAAATTCATAAATTTCAAATTTTAATTTTACCACGATTCTTATACCGGAAAAAGGGACAAGCTTATCGTAGCTAAAGAAAAGTAGAAAGGCCAAACACACCAAGAATAAGCAAAGAATCGTGAAGTGGTCCTTGACAATAACATGATTTGTTTACACATCAAATTCTTATTATATGAAGATATTTGATTGGACACGAATACTTAATTAGGTAATGGTAGATTATTACTCGACTGATTGAGATTGTTAACTTCTGATCAATATACTTGCTTAATTTTGTTAGATAACGTTAGGTTATTACTCGACTAGTTGAGATTGTTATTTTCTAATCAACATCTATGAGTTTGTTCATATTACTGATTCTAAGTCTGAATAAAGAATGAGGGTTGTTGAAGGTCAATATAATCTCTTTATTCCATAAATGCAGGAGTAAGAATGCGTACAACCCCACTTATGAAATTACGTTTTTTTTTTTGGATTGTTGTCGAGTTTGTAAACTAGATACTAAGAATCTCAAATGGGTATTGAATTAAGATAAGTGAAAATGAATCGAGTCTCTAATAAATAGTCGAGTCAATGATCAAATATTACTTGCACTGAATTGAGCTAAACAATGAGTCATAATCAAACTTTTATTTTCTTTACTCCTGATTTTGATAAGTTTTACTTGACACACGAACGTCTATCAATAAAAACAACTTTTACCTTTGCAAATTAGAAGTAACACTACGTACACATTACCTTCCTCAGACCTCACCAGTCGTCATTATTATATTAAATACTAAACCTTTTATTAAAATGGACCCAATAATGTGTGATTCGAATTATCGAAGCTCAAATATGGACCCGGAATAAGGAATAATAATAAATGTAAAATTGATTTAATAATTGTTCCCTTTTGGCTCTATCTTACTTAACTCTTTCCTATTTTACCAAAAATCTCAGTTCAAATTCCATTTCACTTTTTTATCACTCTCTGCATTTTTGACGCCTCCTTTGCTTTTGCTTTTCCTCTTCATCTTTATCTCTCCAATTATTTGAATTTCCAGAAGCAAAACGAAAGCGTTTTCTCCTTCGCATTCTCTTCTCCAGATCGTTTTTCAGGTGATTTTTTTTCAGTTTTCGGTATTTTTATCAATGTACTTTTTGTAGTCTGTTCAGTTTTCGCAACGGCGAAGTTTTTGTTACTTTTTCCGTTGAATATTGTTGTTTAATATTAGTATAACAGTTCCTTAAGCAGTTCGGTTTGGTTACTGAGGCGGTGAAGCGGAGGAAGAGGAGGAGGAGTAACCTGTGATTTTGCTGGTGTATGTGTTTTGGTTTATTTGGAATAGTGCGAGTTATGTGAAAATTTAAGTATATGTAAGTGTTAGGAAAATGAGGATTTGGAGTTTGAATTGAAGTATTAAGTGATGAAATTAGAGAGTAATTTGTGAAGACATTGTATTAGGTGATTTTTATGGATAAAACACACTTGCAAAACCTAACTTTATTTATTTTCTGTAGAGTTTTTTCGAACTGGTTTATAGCGCATAGAGTTTAAATTGAAGCATGTTGATGGTATTTTAGTGGATGAGATGCTGACCGGCTGCTGCTGGTGTATGTGTGAGGAAAAAGTAACTTGTGAATTTGCTGTTGTATCATGTATGTGTTTGGTTTAGTTGGAATAGTATACAGAATTGTCGAGTTTTGTGAAAATTTGAGTATATGTAAGTGTTATTGTTTGGAAAATGCTGAGCTTGGTAACGTAAGCTTGTAACTCAAGTGAGAGTATTAAGGTGACAGGACAAATTCAAAAAAAAAAAAAATTCAAAAAAATGATTCCAAGGAAAATGAAGATATGAAGTGCTAAGTGATGAAATTAGAGAGTAATTTGTGAAGACATTGTATTAGCCGGATTTTTTTTAGATTTTTTCGAACTGGTTTATAGTGGATAGAGTTTAAATTGAAGCATGTTGTTGGCGGGGGAGAATTTAGTAGGTAGTTTATGGTGTATGTGAACTCGTGGTGTTTCTGCAAAACTAGATATTTTATGTGTATATTTTTTAGAATTGATCTAATATTACCTTTTGGCACTCATGCTACAAAAAGGTTTAGTGATGTACTTGGTTGAAAGCTAAATTATTTAGTAAAAACAAAAACAGTGAGGGAGGGGAACTAATAAGTTAAACAACTGATGGCAATTTCTGTCATCAAAGCGATAAATTTGCTTAAAATTGGAGAGCTTGCTGCAGATTTACCTTTCTAGTTGAAGAATTAGAACTACATTGTGAGAATAATTTTGTTGTGTTTATTGGTGCTTGAAAATGTTTAATCCCATGGAAGAATAGGAGTAAATGCATCAGTTTGCAAATTGATGCAACTTATTTGATAACTAAATCCTGAACTTTTAGCAGATAGTTTCTCTTTTAGGTTGATATGCAGATCTATTCTTATTTTTATCTATGGACCTCTTAGCTTCATTTTGATTAATTAGCATGACCATTTACTAACTTTTAATTTCAGTTTTATCTTCACTGTTTGTATTTATATGTGCTTGTAGTGTTGGAGAGCCTAAATTACTTATTATTAGTATGATACGGGACTAAATGGAGGGAAATGGATTGTAAGGATTTATACAGCGGACCCTAAATGTATCTATATGTGCTTCTAGGGTTGGAGAACCTAAATTATTAATTTATATTCGAAATGTTCAATTGCATGGGGCTTAGTTGTTGTTGTTGTTTTTTGTATTTGTATGTGCTTGCCATCAAATCTTAAAACACTGCAGACATTATCGCTTCTTCTAGTGATTTTGTTGTAGCCATGTCATCATTTCTTTCTTTTCTCAAAAGTGCCCCTTGGATCTGTCTTAAATGCAACATAGAATATATTGAGTCTCACTGATTATAAAGTGAACATGATGAATCTTATATTGCCTTTCTGTAATATGGTACCAAAGGCTATCTCTGTTTCTGTTTCTTATTTATCAACATCATGCAAGTTTTACTAACCCCTATTATTGTTCTGTTAGTTGGTAAAATGCCAGAGATTCAGTTGGGCGCCCATACATTCAGAAACCAGGGAGTGGAAGTAGCAAGATTTCACATGCATGACTGGCTTATTCTCTTCCTACTTGTGGTGATAGATATAGTTTTAAATGTGATAGAACCGTTTCATCGTTTTGTTGGATCTGACATGATGACAGATTTAAGATACCCTTTGAAAGACAATACCATTCCCTTTTGGGCTGTTCCAGTAAGTGCAACCTCTAAGACAAATTGGTTTGAGACATTACATAGTTACAAAGAAGTATGTTTGCTTTTTGTACTTCTAAGTAGGCATTTTATAATCCATGTATTTTCCTTGTAAACAGATTATTGCTATAATCTTACCTTTGCTAGTCATACTTGTCTTTTACTTCATCAGAAAGGATGTCTACGACGTGCATCAAGCTATGTTAGGTATTCTTTGTCCCTTACGTGACTATCAGCTTTTGCCTGGTAGCAAGTTATATTGGCAAGTATATATAACTGGATCAGATTGATTACTTCGTGTGCTTTGTTCAGGATTGTTGTACTCTGTACTCATCACCTCTGTTCTTACTGATGCAATAAAAGATGCCGTTGGTCGACCCCGTCCAGACTTCTTTTGGCGGTGTTTCCCTGATGGAAAAGGGGTATGTTTATTCGTCTTGGAATATCCTTTCTGTATTAGAAACTGATATGACATCATTTGCAACTTCCGATTATAATTTTCTGTGTTTAGGTGTTTGATCCAATCACAAGCAATGTCAAATGTACTGGCTTGAAAAGTGTTATCAAAGAAGGACATAAGAGTTTCCCAAGTGGACATAGTTCTTGTGAGTATAACTATTTCCTATCAATTGCATTGTTGGCATCAGAAATTTGTGATTATTTCCTTTTTTGTACTTGATCCTTTAAACCAAATGAGCTACCCTTCCCTTTCATTCCTTCTTCCAATGAAACTTTCTTAGTGATGTGAACTGTTTCCTTTTCCACTGTATTGATATTTTATTCTTCTCCCATTCAACATAGGATTTCACTGCAAGATTTTAGATTGCTTTTCCTTGTAATTAGTACAACTGATCTTTAAATAATTATTTATAAAATGCTGGAAGAATGAAACATCTGTGCTGTGTTGTCCGGTACAATCCAGTGACCAGTCAAGTACCTGCCGAATTTGTCTAACGATTTGTTAAAAATCCAAATAATAGATTTTTGTATTTATCACTACCCTATCACTCCTTTTCCCATATGCTTAACCTATAATGTTTTAATAATTAAGTTTTCACCTCAAATAGTTCAGCCATATTAGTTAGCCCATTGTTAGGTGAGTTTGACTTATGCTTGGATGATCTACGTAAGTTGACATCTTGCTCGTAACTTGGAACTCCTGTAAGTGCATAGGTGACTGGCTTATGCTTCAATTTTCAATCAGATTTGACAATATGAAATATTATGTTTCTTTATGTGTCTGTATTGGTGTTTGGCTGTTTTATCTAAGATCTTGGCTTGCTTTGTGTAAATTGAGTTCTTAGAGAAACTGAAGCTTGTTGGCATTTGTTGGTATCATGTGAATAGGGTCTTTTGCTGGTCTTGGCTTCCTCGCTTGGTACCTGTCAGGGAAAATCAAAGTATTTGATCAAAGAGGCCATGTTGCTAAGCTCTGCCTTGTTTTCTTGCCCTTACTGATGGCTGCATTAGTCGCAGTTTCCCGGGTTGATGATTACTGGCACCATTGGCAAGATGTATTTGCTGGAGGTCTCTTAGGTCTGTAAATTATGGATGATCATGTACTCTTTTCTAGTTTTCTTGTTGCCTTGTATAGAGAACTTATTGTTTATTTTCTTTGTGACATTTATGCAGGATTGACTGTGGCTTCAATTTGTTACCTACAATTCTTTCCCCCACCGTATGATATAGATGGTACTTGCTCACTTTATTCAGTATCTCTTTTCACAGTAATCCAACTTGGAATCAACAAAAACAAAGAATTAGCCAGTTCACTAGTTAAAATCCTTAATGGTAGAGCCTTGTGATTTTTATGATGGTAAATAGTAAATCAATTCGACTGCCACATGTGTAGTGAGTTTGTATCTGATGGCTGAAAGATAATATGAAAACTGTGTAAATGAGTTCCTCAGTTTAATTCTCACTTTCTTGCAGAAGTGCATAATACGTAAATGAAGTTTTCTGGAGGATAGTTGATACCTTCAAATTCTACTGTTGCTGGATTTTTAAGCATACTTTCTCCTATTAGATTGCCTCTCCATCCTCAAGGGTGGGGGTAAATGGGTGCTTCCCTTTTCGCCAGCTATTCCAGAGTGAGTAGATTAGAATTAGGCAATGGCATGACACGTGAGGGAGCACTACCTTTGGTTGTTTATCTTTTCCTCTCTGTTGCTTTGAATACTAAGTTCTGTTTATGGTTTCCAAATGCTGTAAGTTTCGAGTCCTTGCCTAGCTGAAGGAGGAGAAAGAAACAAAGGAAAATATTAATGGGCGAATATTGCTTAGTCATTGCACATTTTCTGTTGTTGCGTCTATTGTTTGGGGGGAATGGGAACATCTAGAAATGTGCAATGGCGAACACATGGCAGAGCACCTTTGTGAAAGGTCTTGTTTTCTCTTCTGTTTTTTTAATCTTATACACCAGCATCTAATAGAGGAAAGCCGGCCCACTGTGTGCTAAACTATTTTTGGCTTTCTAAATGTTGTTAGATGCAGCATTTGCCCTGCTGAAGGAAAACCATATGTCAATGAAAAAGTTTAAGGGTCCAATATAACTTTAGCCTATTGCTGATATTTCATGGTTGGTTTATGCAAACCACGAAGGCATACAAGGCTATTTTCTTGTTGTTACTGTTCTTTTTCTGAATGCTCTGCACTGTTTTCCTTTTTAGTTGCTATGTTTTCTTCACTATTGTTTTTTTTCTTCAATACTACTTTGATTTGTTGCACTTGAACCAAGGGTCCTTCGGAAACAGTTTCTCTACCTCCACGAGGTAGGGGTAAGGTTTGCGTAGATTCACACCTCCCAGACCCCACTTGTGGGATTTCGCTGGGTATGTTGTTGTTGAAGGTTTACAAGCTTAATAGTCCTTTCATTCTTAAATTAGCATTTTCTCTTGCATTTCTAAATGATGCCCTGCGTTATTGCTGTTTATTTTTCTAAATGTTATTTACTTTAGCTTTAGGAACCTATTTGATTACTGAAATTGTTTAATCAGTGTTAAGTTTTTTTTTGTTGTGTGTAAATTGTTGCATAATTAGTTCAATTGGTTGATGATTTTGTCAGTGTTTCCCTGAAATTTTAGCACTTAAAAGGGAAAACATGAGGGAGCACTACCTTTGGTTGTTTGTCTTTTCCTCTCTGTTGCTTTGAATACTAAGTTCTGTTTATGGTTTCCAAATGCTGTAAGTTTTGAGTCCTTGCCTAGCTGAAGAAGGAGAAAGAAACAGAGGAAAATGTTAATGGGCGAATATTGCTTAATCATTGCACATTTTCTGTTGTTGCGTTTATTGTTTGGGGGGATGGGAACATCTAGAAATGTGCAATGGTGAACACATGGCAGAAGATTCACATTTTCACTGTTACTTGAAAGTTTATAGCTGAAGACTCGAAAGAAGAAGTTGACATGACATGTATTTTTAGTTGATTGAACTCGTTACGGAAATTTTGATACACTGCTTATTCCATGTCCAGGTAGGATGCCCCATGTGCATTTACAAAGGCTGGCGGAACAGCGAACTGGTACACAATCTATGTCAAATAATCCAGGTTGTCTTACTATAAGGCAACCCGAAGTTGATAGTATGTATGTTCAACCTGAACATGGCATTGCCGTATCAGAACACAGTGCCCGTGAGACCAGACCAATCTTTGATGACGACGTTGAAAGTGGCAGATGGAGGCATTGACTAAATGTTACATCATTCGTGCATTTACTGTATAGATCAGAATAGGTATTCTGCACTCTGTTAGTCCTTTCATCAAACAGGTAGATTTTTTCAGGGGTTGCTTGTTTTTCCACTTCTATGAATTTCTACCTTTGTAAGTGTAAGTTCATTTGTTAGATTTGACTTCAAGAACTTGATGTGCTAACTGGTTAGTACCAACATCTCAAGTAATTTCCGTGATTTCATTCATTAATAGACGAGATAAAATGTGATGTGTAGACATGACATTGCGAAACTATTATGACGGCCTTATTGCCTGTGTTTATGAGCATTGGTTTAAGGAGATACAGGCTGAAGTCCTTTTGTTAATAGTTCATGAGTTCACCTTTTTACTGAAATTGTGGAGTTTTTCAATGTGTACTATTGTCTATAGTTTCTTTGAAAAATTCGTTTCAGTTTATGATTGGAACTTATTGGAACGAGGAATCTTAGTAGTTTGGTTGGTTGACTACCTAACTTTCATCTTGTTGGTGAGGGTTCCCCTCTCCATTTCTCATCCCTAACCCATTCTTTTTTAGCGAAAAAGAAGTTATTTGAATTTCA
Source organism: Solanum piurae (assembly GCA_029582685.1). Classification (NCBI taxonomy): domain Eukaryota; kingdom Viridiplantae; phylum Streptophyta; class Magnoliopsida; order Solanales; family Solanaceae; genus Solanum; species Solanum piurae. The sequence goes on from JAJOOO010005237.1 coordinate 54,212, forward strand.
ACTCTCAATTGGAATGTAAAACTTGAAGGAGAATTTTGAAGCAACAGTAAAGTTATTTTGATGTGATTTATAGGTCACATGTTTTGACTCATGGAATCAACTATTGATGCTTGTGTCACAATAGGCTATCTACAACACGCTCCCTTAAGGTGCGACTGTTTCCTGAATTCTGCAATCATTTTTGTTTTGTTTTAATTGTAATGTAATACTCACCTTTTGCACATGGAGTGTAAGGGACGGCAATCTTGGCAGCAAGTGGTAGTGATTATAACTGGACCTTTTCAATTGGCTCAACAACAAACAACCTTGTAATTATTGATCGTTTGGTTGAGAACAAGTTATTTCGGAATTAATTTTTTCAGAATAAGTTATTTCACCATGTATATGAAAAAAATTATCCTATCATTAAGGCATAAAAGATGGTGGGATAAATATTCTCAGGATTGTCTAATACCTCAACCAACCGCAAGATAAAATAATTCTGCATTTTATCCTGGGATTATTATACATTATACCTCACCTTAAAGGACTATTAATTAGTGTGGTCTAGCTTATTTTTTTTCAAAATTATTTTGAAAAATGATTATTATTTTTTTGAGCTGAGGGTCTATTTGTTATTGCTACAAAATATCAATGCTAATACGTTTCTTTGATATACTACCAAAATTTCATAGTTTGTTTGAAACAGTCAAATATGAATAAACAATCATCTAATATGATCCTTTCAAATAGGATCCACAGTAATATAGTCAAGTTTAACTTTTTTTAATCTATTGTAAAGTTAAAAAGAAAAATATACCTTCAAATTATTGTAAATAGTATGCAGATATTCTTCATCATACTTTTGAGACATTGATGCTCCTGCCGTTCAAAAACTAGAGTATATATGTCCTTCACTCTAACGGAAGACTAAATAGGAACACGTGGCACAATTTTATCCGTCGATCCGATATTTAATAAATGTCGGGTCGGTGAATAAGATAATGACACGTGTATGTCCGTTAGTATAAAGGGTATATATGCTTTAGTTTTTGGACGGCAGGAGCACCAATGTCCCAAAAGTATGACGGAGGATATCTGCATATCATTTACGATAGTTTGGAGATATATTTGTCCTTTTTCCCTTAATATTATACGTAGTGTTTAAACTATAAATACATCAATAATTTTATGTCATTTTGTTAATGTTTGTACCTTAAAAATATAATCAAATGAACTTTATCATTGTCTTTATCCAATTAACTCTAACCTTACCATGTCATTCTTGCTCTATATAAAGTGTCCCTTCTTACACAAATTCTTTTACACTCCACTTAACTAGCTCATCAAAAAAGTTATTTTTTGTTTATTCGTTCATCAAGTTCTTGTTTGATCTATCGTTGTTAACAAAACTCCATCTATGGGAACTTTTGGTTTTTCATATTTGGATTACCTAAAGAAATTTGTGGGGACGCAAAAGTACCATAGATTAGGAGATGAAAAAAGGGATAACAACAAGAGGAAAATACGAGTTCTTAGGCTCGGAAACAAGAGAAAGATGATTTTTTCGAAGATTAAACAAGTCCGGATTAAGCTCCATTCAAAGCTATTTTCACCATTGAAGCTAATGACAAAGTTTCACAATGTTTATGTTAATAAAATGTTAAGTTTAGAAGGTTACAAGAAAAATGGTACTATTTGTGAAGCTAAAAAAGTTGCAATTGGAAAATCAATTCCAATTGTGGATTCTTCAACCAATGATGTGGTTGATTATAGGATGGTTTTGGAAATTTATAAAAATATATTGTCTTCTAGGGAACTAGCACACCCCTCAGGATTCAATCGTTCCTTGAATCCTGTGTAAATGCAGAATGCTTTGTGTATCGAACTGTCGTTCCTCGAATCCTGTGTGAATGCAGAATGCTTTGTGTATCGAGCTGTCCTTTTTCAGAGAATTAGTACACTACTTGGTTTGTTATCTTCAAATTGTTTTGATTTTGAGGTATATTCAATCTCAAACTCCTTTCTTGCAAGTTGATTTTCGTTTTGATCCAATCCAAAACGCTATTTCATTAGTACGAGTTTTGTTTCATTCTTAACGGGTGAGTTTAATTGCCAAAAACTAAAAAAGACTGTCTGGTGCATAAAGCATCTCGCGTTAATTATCACGAGACATATTTTATGTGATCAACTTATTTATGTAATGATAGTTTCTACACGCATGGTAACATTTTCAAAATATGAGTAAGAAGTTTCTAATAGAAACTTTTTATCACGTGTTTAGATACTCAATTGAAACACATCACAATTTGAGTTTCTTAAATAAAACTCACTGATAAATTTAATATACTCGACCTAAAAAAATAAAGAGTACTTCACAATATCCTAATAGAAAAGAAAGAATCAAAACTAATTGAAGAAATAATCAAAGTGTGTTTTCTTATACGAGAGTCACATACTTCAACATGATAGCAGAATTTGCAACGACTTTGATTTTGAATCTCACATCACCGCTACCCATTATCAAGAAAGAAAAATCATTTATTTATGCACATGAAGATGCATACTGAAAAACATAATCAAATATATAAATATGCTCTCTAGTAACACAAATTTTTACATGAGACGGTCACACACTATAACGAACCTCATGAAATACCATAGAATATATTTTTATATCTATAAGGTGCACTTATTTTTACCTGTACAACATTTCCTATCTAATTTATGAGAAAATTAAGCAGTTCTCTAAACAGTCACTGGCATCCCCCTGCCTTTCTCTTGGTAACTTCCAGGCAGGAAATGGGCTGTCAAATACAAAGTTTTTATGAATAGATAAATTAATTGATGGAATATCCAATAGCTATTCCAACAAGAAACAACACTTATATGTTATGTTGCTCGGACTCTTCAAAAATATCATCAGATGTGAGTTAGATCCTCCAAAAGTAGAGCATTTTTGGAGGATCCAACATGAGTGTTGCCCCATTTTCGGAGAGTCAAAAGCAACATAACCTATATGAAGAGATTCAGCCACTTTAGGCTTCAGGGCCACTAGCAAATAAGTTAATCAACCCGCGAAATACTTGAGCTGAAAGTTGATGAGCTTGAAAGAGCTCGCCATCAACGTTCCATATACTCTCCTTGCCGAAAGAAGTGAATGTGAATGCTGGAGTCTGATTAGCAGAATGCAGAAAATGTTATGAAAGAATAGCTTCATGGAAAGATTAGCAGGAGGAAAAGAGTTTCGGGTTACCTTATGGTGCTCAACGAATTCAAAATCTAGTGGGTTGCCATCCTTTTTTGCTAGCTGGAGAAGGTGACTGCATAAAATAGACAAACATTGTGTGGATGTCAGCAGGGCTAAGATAGGTAATACTGTGCTAAGAATACGGACACATCCAAGTCGAGACATGTTGGTTTATTTCTACGTTTTCAAGTCATTAAAATCCAACGACTAAGCATACACATTTGAAGTTTATGGATTCTGAACTTGCCATTGAATTCATAGCTCATTTTAGTTTCTAGGTTCGCAATTAAATATTTATGTATATTTAATGGATTTTCTAATATAAATACAGAGTATAACCAAACATTACTAGTCCAAGCCTGCACCTATACGCTAGCTCCGGTCATGAGTTTAGACCTTAAGCTTCTATAGGTTAAAACAGTGAGGAGAGAGAGAGAGACGATTACCACAAATAACATGCGTGAGGGCATTCCTTAATTAGTATAAGATGTAGAAAACCATCTGAAAGGTGTGCATCAGCCACCAGACCATCGGGTGCCTTTTCATTTCTGCAAGAGATTACAGCAGCTCCAACACTAAGAAAACGCCCTTTGGACTTTAACCATCTTGAATCTTTTGAATAGGGCTGCAAGCTGGGACATTTTGCTGATGTGTGGCCTGCTTTCGTTTTGCAAATATTGCAGTTTGCACGACAAGCTACTCTTTCAGACTTTTTGAGAAGGGACCACAATCCCTTTGTCCAGCTGCCTGTCGACTCTTTCTCAGGACCTATGTTTTTCTTTTCTGATTCAACTTCCAAGTATGCAACTTCTGCTTCATACGATCTACAAAAAACATGAAGTTGTAAAATATATTACATCAGTAAGATGAATATGAAACTGAGTGATCTACGGAATTAAGCTTTAGAGGAATTTAGTACAATGCGAGATCATCGCCACACCCAAGCCATAGTACAAGACATGGATCCAATTACAAGTTGGTCTTATAATCAGAGGTGGATCCGTAATTTTATGTTTTATGGGTTTTGGACCTCTACATTTTCTGTTTACTGGGTTCTTGTTATATTATTTATGTTTAATGGGTTCTTGTAACATTATTTATACATTTTAAGTGAAACTTTTAACACAAATACAAGGTCTAGAGTGTGGACCAAAACTACTGGTTTCTGCTGAACCCGTAACTTCTACAGTGGATCCGCCACTGCTTATAATAAAGTCGATTTCTATCCTCCATCTGGGAGGTTGGACATGCCCTGTGAGGGCCAACAACAACATACCTAATGTAAGTTGTAACCACAAGTGGGGTCTATACGATAGTGTAGCAGACCATACTCCTACCTCGTAGAGATAGAGAAGTTGTTTCTGATAGACCTTACCACTGCTCAGGGAGGAGCAGTGGAGATAAAAATAGGAGTATCACGAGCAGTGACTATTTTGGCACCAGACCCATCAAGGCCCTATGATCACCGTCCAACCAGCTCAACCACAGAAGGTCGAGCATGTGTTTTCACACAGGTACAATCACGCATCTACTCTAGCCTCCCATTACTAATTGAAAACTTCATTAGTGACAGCAATTTCCGTGAGCAAAGCAGTAGGGATGCTCATTAAGATAGTCACCAGTGGGCAAAATGGCAAATTGAACCAACTGAAAAAAAATTTGCACCAACAAATTTGGTCCACAAGCCATACCTGTGACGAAGAAACACCTTTGTTCCAGCATAATCATAACGCTTTGGGCCCATCCACCTGTACTTTTCGCTCTCAGTGATTACATCTCCATAAAACCCATACCTGATAAGTAAGTGAATGATTACGAAGGAGGAGTAGAATTTAATCGTAAGTTCACAAAGAAGCATGCACTGCACCAAGGGTGTGACCTATGGTCAACAATTACTAGGTGTCCCATCCATCCTAGCCTTGGTGGATAGAATCATCTGGTAACTGTTGCTGGTGGTAGGTGACGGGTATCCCGTGGAATTAGTCGAGGTGCACGCAAGTTGGCCCAGACACCACAGTTATAAAAAAAAAATTAAAAAAGAGCATGCAATGCAAAAGTTTAAAAATAGGCAAGCGGTTAACACAATAACCAGGTGCGGGAAATAATACGATCTCCTGAACAGAGTATAAGAAGAAAGCCATTTACCAATGAAAAAGTTTAAAAAGCTCTCATGAGCACACTGAAACTCACATTCAGTAGGGGACCATAGTTTATTTCGAGACAATGGTTCAGCGCATTTGCAACCACTTAAATAATAAGTTCACAAGTAAAAGACAAAATGGAATATGTCCCACATAATGAAAACATTGAGCTAGTAAATAAAACAACACCATAGGTTTATCTTTTTATTTACAACTCTGAAATCCCCGAGGGCCAGTAGCGCAAGGTTCGAAATTTGGTGAATAAACTCCCCCCCTCCCTCCTACCCTTCTCAATTTTGAATCAGGTTTTGGTGCACAGTAGAGCTCAAATCCATGACGTAAAACCATATATTATTATAGGAAGAGCAAAGCAAAGAATTAAAGGATTCAGTAGAACAAAGCCTGCAAATTTGATTATGTATCGCTCATTTTTCAACTAAATGCCACATATTTACCAATAAGTTAAAAAAAAGTAGGCTGGTACCCCTGGATATACAACAGCATAACCAATGTAATCTCACAAATGAGGTCTAGGGAGGGTAGTGTGTACCAGACCTTACCCTCCCTTGGAAGGTAGAGAGGTTATTTTTGATAAACTCCCGTCTCAAGTAAAAGCATTATGAAGCAGTTCGAAAAACAAAAACAACGGGGATGAAGAAGCCAAGAAAAAATACTAAAGAACGCATGACAAAGCATACTAAAGAGGAACAATCCCTGCAACAAAATGATACGATAACAGAAGTGCAAGAAACATTAAATAGTAGCAGAAATGGAATAACAAGAACTACCTGAATAATACTACAACTACTACATATAGTGGATTCGAAGTAAAGGAGAAAGAAAGTCAGAAAAGTGCACCACACACTAACAGTGAGTGTCCGCTAAAACAAAAACGTTTAGAGAACACTGGTTTTGGAATAGCATATGAGTTAACCAATAATAGATGAAAATTACCCAGCGAAAGAAGCTGCATAACGTACACAGGGTTCATCCGTAGATGTAGAAGTCTTTTTCCATCTTACAACTTGAGCTATATCAAGGCACACTGCTTTACCAAGGATGATCTGCAATGCAGAAGTCATAGCATCCCTAGCCCCTGTAGTACTGCAAAAATGAAAGTCAACTAGCTTTTCAAAAAGATAATGCAGCTAGCAACGTATAAAAAGTAGCTAAATGCTAAGCATAACATAGGATTTTAAAAACGAAATCCACACTCTATCCCAATTTATGTGATGTAGTTTGACTGGGTACGGAGTTTAAGATATATGCGAAGACTTTGCAATGTTCCAAAACTACCCTTAAAACAAATTTGTTTAATAAATAGATGAGTACACCTTAGTGAACTTTTTGCCAAATAAGTGGACCCAACATCGGTAAAATATTGATAGTCATTAAACATTTGTCAAATAAGAAATGTGTCATTCTTTTTGGAACAAACTAAAAAGGAAAGTGTATCACATAAAGTGGGATAGAGGGAGTAGAAAACATCAACGAGGTCTACAACATTCATAGCTGGTAAAATATAGCAATCAAGAAACTTAAGACAATCCTGGTTCAGTTCATACTAGAATCTTCATAGATGATATTTTGATTATTAAATTTAAAACATTTTACAGTGGTTTTTTTACCATACAATTTGGTTCTAGTAGCAAAAAGTATCTTACGTTTTACGGCCTGTGTATCTGGAAGGTGAAAGATACTTAAGTTAATCTTGTAGAGTGTGATTAGCAATTATGCATAGGGGCAACCACTTGTCATTCAGTTTGTACCTTAATAATCCTGAACGCCCAACACTCAGAGAGTAGATATGAAAGACACATACCCAGTGTAATCCCACAAGTGGGGTCTGGGGAGGATAAGATGTATGCAGACCTTGCCCCTACCTTTGTGGGGTAGAGAGGCTGTTCCGGTAGACCCTTGGCTCAAAAAGTGACGATATTCAGAAAAGGGTTGCAGGAAGAAAAAGAAATGACAGAAAATATCAAACTACAGAGAAAAAGGAACAACAGATAGCAAAAAATATAGAAGGAAAAGAAACTACTACTAAATAAAGACGAGGATATGAGGCTAGCCCCCTGCCTCTCTCACCTAACGGGTGACCACACTCAGCTACCTACTAACCTTCTACCATAATTCTCGACCTCCACACCTTAATATACTAGATATGAAAGACACCATTCATAAAAATGAATGCAAGGAGATCATCTCTTCCTTTCAATACAGGAAGCCTCTACAGAGGACAGACAAAGTTACCATTCAACTACACTAAGAAGAATCAATATAGGACCTTACCAAATTACAATGGCATCTGTTGATCCTGCTGGAATAAGTCCAAATCTGAACTTTTCATTTGGGAAAGAAAAGTCAACATCTTCTGCTTCTGAGATGGCAAAAGGGTAAATCAAAGATGTTGTATCATTTTAAAAAAGTTACTCGCGAGAGGAAAAAACTAATGCACTTAGGTTGGCGTCAAAGGGGAGGAAAAGGAAAGAAATGATAATGTTTTCAAATACAATGTTATCAATCATGTTTGTCCCCTTTCCTTCCTATCATTGTGGTTATGTACATCCAAATATAGTTTTAGAATATTGTTGAATTGAGTGTATCGCCTCATGAAAATGCTTAAACTATCAGAAATGTGACGCTTTTATTTATTATCACAACAATCTCCCTCACTTGCAGGCCCGATTCATTTTTGGGTCAAGAACATGGAAATTTTGAAGTGTGGTAACGAGACTGGAACCTAGAACTTCTACAAAAGCTAATACAGTATCATATTGAATGTGTGAACCGTCTCTAAAAGTTTAAAACTTTTAGAGGATGGGCATCTTTACAGATCTATTTTAGGCTTGCAATACACAACATACAAATTCTTAAGATTATTAATCATGATTTTAAAATTAACTAACCTGTTTGGCAGGAATCATCTCCGGTTCCTGTAATTCCGGATACACTGTTCATAAGCACACTTCACAAATATTGATTATGCAAAGAAAACAATTTATGGAGAGAATTTATGTGTTTACATACTGAGATCTGTTGATTGCTTTAGAAGAGGAGATTCATCCTCACCGCTATCAGATGGGTCCCTGATATCCACATTGGTATCAAGAACAGGCCCATCACCATTATTCTCAATGGGATGGTTAAGTTCAGTAGGACTTGGTGGATATGAACATTTGTGCCTCGACAAGAGAAGACCGTTCAGTATTTCATTGAAAAATCCATCACCGCCCTGAAATGATGTCAGATAGTAAAAGACCTAAGAAGCTCAAGCAACTTGGTGGTAAAATTGTTGGAAGGACTACAATATAAGCTGCCAAAATGGCTATGTTATGTATCTTGTGTTGATGCATACATGTCTACCCATGTTTTGATGGAAACAAAAGGATCAAATGGATCTTTTAAGACACTCTTATTTTGCTAAAGATGTACCTATTTTTCTTCGATAGATATGCATTACTGACATGCGAGAAGTGAAGCATTACTACCGTGTATAAGTACACCCTTAGCATCTTTGCCCCCCTCCACCCCTTTATTGTTTGAAGGGAACAACGCAAGATTTCCAATCCCCACGTAAAGAAAAGCAAGAGCTAACAAAAGCCGTGAAATCCCTTGCAACTCCACCATATTGGTAAAACGAGAACAAATGCATCAAAACAAAGTTTTATCAACATTAACAAGGAGAAAACCTGACACATTTAATTCTCTCTTAAACTCATCAAATGTCTACGAAAAAAGATTTGAAGCATTAGACAAGTGCTTTTTTTTATCAATAGATTGATTTACATTTCTTCTATGCATCTCATATAGCAAATTAGCGACAAAAGTTGCAATCCTCAAGTATCTTGTTAGTGATATTTATACACTTCAAAAGAGTGCTCAACTTTGGCACCAAATAGAAAAACTTCATGGTCGAAAATTACCCACCCACGCACCCAAAAAAACATAGATATCTGTCACTACTTAGTACTTACAACTGCTATCACGCCATCGTATGAACTAAGCTCTCTACTTGTAATGAAAGACATCATATCAATAGCTTGTCCTGCCCTTTCTGTCACAGTAACCTGATGAAAAGAATACAGCGAACTTAAAAAGAGTACAAACTGGAACATAAACAATAAAAGTATCCCCTTTCAAAGCTTATTTATCCAAGTTTAGTTAGCAGATAGAGGATAGAGAAGTTAGGGAATTAAATCCTATTACCACAAGATTGAAAAGTAACTCCCATAAAACTGTTTGTACTCAATAGCCACTACTCATATAACAATCTAGTCATTCCAAACTCATACAAAACTCACGAAGCACGATAAAGCTGGATAGAATTCATAGTTTTCCTTTAGGAAACCACAAAGGGCATTGAGAAAAACTCAAAAAAGTCCTGATATGTTGACTATTCACTGATATATCACAGCCATAATATATTGAAGTCGAAGAATGATAGTCTTCAAACTAACATAATGAAACAACGATTCTTTTCTGTTTTGATGACCGAGAAATTTGTCTAGGGACAACTCTTAGGACCAACTGCCGTCTTTAAAACTCAGGGATAATGGGTCTACCCTCTAGCCTTGTCCAATTAAATACCATGTTTAGTTTGCATGGCATAGGGCAGGAACCTGTGACCTAAGAGTCACAAATCCCTCAACCTTTGCCACTATAACTAAGCCCGGACGCAATGAAAACAACAAATTTTAATCGCCGATTGAGATAACAGAAGAAAGCTTGAATGAGTTTCAGGTTTTCAGTACCTAGAGTTATTATGATTCTCTTAAGGTAAGGGATTTTGCTACGTTGCAGCAAGCAAAGTGTGTCTGAGAAAAAATAAGCCTACAGAAATGATGCATCATTTTACGCAGTAGATGTTCAATGTGTGCTGCTACTGTGGAAGATGTCAATCACCGGTGCAATAGCCGAATAGAAATTTGCCCAGAGAGAAATAAAAGATGTTTGAGGGCACTGTACATGTGTAGTTTCAAATACAAATGTTTGAACTTCTTGGCTTTGTAGTGTTACAGACAAGATGTATATGACATGGATGCATCACCAGAATTCCTCAGTTCCCGACATTTATAAGGAGCAATTGAGTACTAATCAAAAAAAAAAGGGGCAACTGAGCTTTTATACACTGTAAATACTCTGTACTTTCTTGGTGCTGTTTAGTCAGAAAAATAAAAGCTGTGGATTTTGAATTAGTAGACATATTTTAAGATGTAAGAGTATATAAAGCTGATATACTAAGTAGCCTTTTGAAGATAGTGATAATTCCATTTAACAACAGAGGCAACCATTTTTTGTCAATTTTTATTTAGCATTACTTACTTGAAAGAAATGCTATAAAATTACGGTCTTTATATTTATAGCATTTTCAGAAACTCTTATCTTGAGTAAATTTTACACAGAATTTAAATGAAGGTAGATCCTAAAATCAGTCATGCTTCTCTATTCCTCTGTTGCACTTTAATTGGTCGAGGGTTGAAAAGGGAAATCAGACAACAACAACATACCCAGTATAGTCACACAAAGTGGGGTCTGGGGAGGGTAGTGTACGCACACCTTACCCATACCTCAGAGGTAGAGAGGTTGTTTTCGATAGAACCTCAATAGTCCAAAGCAGTCCATACAGAGAATAAATGGAAGTGAAACCATCACAAAGCAACTAAATAGTAACTACAGCCAAATAATACGATAATCGAAGTACAAGAAACATCAGATAGTAACAGATATTGGACAAAAAGCTACAACAGCGTATCATCGTTGTCATAGACAATCTAGAATGAAATGCACATTCAGAACATCCTTCAATAATGAAACACAAGCTACCAGAAAAGTTTACCTTCATTTTCACTTTCGCTTGAGAAAATGTCGGTGCCACTGTTTCCCAAACTTTACATCCGAGTCCTTTCCCACTCTTTGGGTTAACAAAAACCTACTGATCACAAAGGAAAAAGTCTGAAGAAACTTAAACTTCAATCTGAAGTCAATTTCTGTCACCATTTAGAGAGTACAGGCACTACCAGAGATTTAGCAACTAACATACATGTTAACTGGTAATTGATAACATACTAAACTTACCAGAAGGTTCTTTGGCCGCTCAGCATCCATGTTTAGAAGATCATTAATCCGATTAACCCACATCTGACATGTTTGTGAATCCTTATGTCCAAAAGTATAAAAAGATGGAACCAAAACAGAAGGTTGTGTCTTTGATTTCTGGACTCCGCATATTGTAAATCGGTACATCTGTATCCACATATACATATTATTACCTCTTGATCAAAGTAGACATATTTAGATCCTTAACTTTTGTTAAATAATTATAACCTCAAATGACTGGCCCAAAAAGGCAGCTTCATGTACCAACCCCCAATCAATGAACTCTGCAGAGTATACATCACTAAAACACAATGTGGTTTCACTTTTAGAAACAAGTTCTCTGCCGAAACAAGATGACGGATCCTGCCCCTACCATACATTGAACAGTCAGCACCCATTTCCTCAAGGTCGGCATAACATCTATAGTATCAACATATCAAAGGAAGTAAAGATTAAGGAACAACAACAACATACACTGTCTTCCCACAGGTGGGGTCTGGGGAGGGTAAAGTGTACACAAACCTTACCTCCTACCTCGTGGAGATAGAAAGGTTGTTTCCGAAAGGCCCTCAGCTCAAGTAACACATAACAAGGCAGTTTGAAAAAGACAATATAGAGGTAGAACAAGGCATAGCAAATAATAGAGAGAGCGTAACAGACCATACAGAGCAGAATAATGTGATAAACAAAACACAAGAAACAACAGGTAGTAGCAATATTCAAAATGTAGAGATTAAAGAAAGCGAAAAAAAGAGAGAATATGAGTCTGTTAGCTTTCTATACTTTAAAGGGAACTAAAGCGAAAAACGTGACAAAGCATCCTTTTTTAAAATGTCATACATGATACATAATTATCTCTTCTCTGAGTCTGTTAGCTTTCTATGCACTAATTTTAGCACCTTAATCTAATACCACCATTTTTCTTGAAGAAGTGCTGAAGTTTTCATGCCAGCTCACACTACTTCCTCTTTATTACCACTATTTTTCAATGTTAAATGATTAGATATGACTCTCCCGTGACGATTATCTCAAACATATATTTCAGGTGATCTTTGCAAAAAGCTGGCCAGAACAAGATGCAGGGTACCTTTAAACTACAACATAGTTCAATTTAATCAGTTATAAATATATCAAACCTCACTTCAAGTGAGTTTGCTAATTGCTTAATGCACATCAAAAGCAAAAAAAAAAGAAAAAAAGAAAAGGAATGAAAAGTGAAACTAAACAATAAAAAGGGTATCTTTGTGCCGAGAGTCTATCGGAACCAATCTTTCTACCTCACAAAGGTAAGGTAAGGTTTGCGTACATCCTAGCCTCCCTAGACCCCACTAGTGGGATTACACTAGGTATGATGTTGCAAAACGAATCTTTGTGCCGAGGGTGTATCGAAAACAGTCTCTCTGCCTCACAAAGGTAGGGGTAAGGTCTGTTGCATACATCCTACCCTTCCCAGACCTCACTTGTGCAATTACTTTAGGCGTTCGTTTTCGTAAAAAAGGAAACTTTGTGTCGAGGGTTGTTGAAAACAGTCTCTCTGCCTCACAAAGGTAGGGGTAAGGTCTGTTGCGTACATCCTACCCTCCCCGACCTCACTTGCGCGATTACTTTAGGTTTTTTTTTTTTTTGGTAAAAAAGGAAACTTTGAGCTCCCAAAGCTTCAACCTCCAAACTCTTTCATGTCAACCAAACTATAAAATGGCATATATACCTAAAAGTACATTATACCAACAACCCAATTCACCAATAACTAACAAATCCAACAAATTAACTAGAACAACAAAAATCTCAAAAACTAATCATAGAAAAGCAAAAGTTAGAACAGAGAGCCAAAACACACAAAATATGAGGAAATGGGTAGAACACCATTAAGCTAAACAAGCTCACAATCAAAATAATGGGAATTTTACAGCAAAAGAAAACATAAAAAAACTTACATTAAGTACAGATTCAACAGATTTCCAAGACAATCTATCAGAAGTTTGAGTAAGAATAACTTCTCCATCACCATCCAAGAACAAATTTGAGCTAAAAATTGAATCTTCAACATTAAAGGGTATATTTTCTGGAGGATTATTTTCATGTTGGGTTCTTCTCTCCATCATTGAAAAAAAAATCACCCGAAATTTTCTTGATTTAGAAAAAAAAAATCTTCAATGAAGAACCCTATTGGTTAATCCAAAAATGCAACCTCTAATAAAAATACCCATTTCATCAAAATACTCAAAAAAATATTTCAATTTGATCATCAAAACTTTCCAGAAGCTGAACAACTTTTTTTCTTTTTGGAATTCGGTTTTTTTTCATCTTTTTTTTTGGGTTATTTGTACAACTGAAAATTCAGAGTTTTTTTTTTTTAATTATTATTATTATTAAAATCTTATAAAAGTCTTTCAAAGAACTTTACATTTTCCTCCGTGTCCCCATGAACCAGCGTGATGTGTGGTAGGGCTAATGAATTTTTTTTGGGTAGATCGAATAGTTAAATTGACCGGCTGCATTAAATTTGGATGAGTAATATACTAACAAATAGGTTATGATTCAACTTGTAAAATTTATTCGGGTGAAAGTTTATGACTTGTAATTTATCCGTATGAATTTTATATAAGTTGTTATAATTTTTATGATTTGTTGGCATGATTAGAGTTGAATTTTGAGGAAGATGGTTAGATCAACACAATATAATTTCATTTTACTTGGTGATATGTATTTGTTTTGTTACAAAATTGTTGAAGGTCCATATTATTGAAGTGCGAGAGTGATCCATCAATTAAAAAAAGTTTTAAAAACTTGATCATATTTAGAGAGCGGACTCAATTAGTCCAATACCTAATAGAGATAGGACTAGTAAGTAGTTGAGGAGGGTCGCACTTTATGTGGGAGAGGTAAGGGTCGGTGCTATTTAGTGATTACATAATCTCTTATTTCTTTGTTGTGCATTACTTCTTGTTATTTCATTTACTATATAGGTTTTTAATTTGTTGTCGTATTATTCATGTAATCCTCCTTCAAATCCTACATTTAATTTGAGCTGCTAGTCTATTGTAAATCATGTCTCTACCTCATTAAAGTAGGGTTAAGATCTATGAGGCCATGGGGCCGATCCAACCCGTTATGAGATTATATAGAGTCGTCAAAATGGCTTAGTCCATGGGGCCGATCCAACCCGTTATTCGGGTAGGGTTGAGATAGGATTTTTTAAGGGAATACTAAGCAAATAGCCCTTAGAATGAAAATAATTACTAGCTTATAGCTCCTAAATAATTACATTTATACCCCTCAAACAATTGGCTATAGCAAACTAAAAAACCCTAACAATAAACTTCCAAAATAGCAATTTCCGTCACTTTAACAAATCAGAAAACCCAATTTTGATCAATTCTCTATTCTACCCCAATTCTCCTTTCATCTTTATCCGCAATTCTCATTCTCCCCTCATTTCTCTTTCTTTCTTTATCGACGATTCTACTTCTTCCGGTTCAAATCAACACTTAGTTTCGAGGATAGAGCAAATACCCATTCTTTTACAACATAATGAAATTCAAAATTTGCAGAATAAAGTTGATGTACTGCGATAATTGCCTACAACTGCAAAACAATGGAAAAAATGATCAATTCTCTAGAAATATCCAAAAAAATATAGAACTGCTGATTTATGAAAAAAATACATGTAATGAAATTGATTTTCCTGCTAATAATATTACTATGGAAATGACTTTCATAGAGATAATCGTAGACATCTCGAAACAACCAGCTCAAATTTATCAAATCTACCAAAACAAAATCACTCTAGCTCAATATAGAACTCCGAGATCTTGCAAAAACAGGTATAATGCCTATACATAATATTGTATATGACATGTTTTTTTTGTAGATTGATGAAACAATTAAGCAAAATTACAGAAATACTGAATGATACGATAGTAATATATGACATGCTGTTTTGGTATCATTCAGAAATAATTTGGAGAAAATGAACAATTACTGAATGATACGATAGTAGTATATGACATATTGTTCTAGTATCATTCAAAAATACTCAAGAAAAAATGAGTAATTACTGAATGATGTTGTAATAGTATATGACATACTGTTATGGTATCATTCAGAAATAATCTGGAGAAAATGAGCAATTATTGAATGATGCCATGGTAGTATATGGCCATATAGTTCGGGAAGCATTCAAAAATAATCTAGAAAATATGAGCAATTACTAAATGATACTATAGTAGTATATGACATATATGATATCATTTGAAAATAATCTAGAGAAAATGAACAATTACTAAATGATAGCATAGTAGTATATGGCATACTGTTTTGGTATCATTAAAAAATAATCAAGAAAAAATGAGCAATTACTGAATGATGCCATAATAGTAAATGACATATTGTTCTGGTATCATTCAAAAATAATCTAAAGGAAATAAACAATTACTAAATGATACCACAATAGTATATGACATAGTGTTCTGGTATCATTCAGAAATAATCAACAAAAAATGAACAATTACTAAATAATACCATAGTAATATATGTCATACTAATCTGGTATTTATATACTAAAATAGTATATAAATAATGTATGAGTATCATCAAACTTTTTGTTCATAACTAATTTATTAAGTGATAGTAAAATAGAATATCTCCACTGAATGGGTATCATGAAGGTTTGTTGTTAATAATTAACTTAGTAAGTGATACTAAAATAGTATATAAATATTGTATGAGTATCATTAATCTTTTTGTTCATAATTAATTTATCAAGTGATACTAAAATAGTATATAAATATTGTATGAGTATCATTAAGCTTTTTGTTCATAATTAATTTATTCAGTGATACTAAAATAGTTTATAAATATCGTATGGGTATCATTAAACTTTTTCTAATTTATTAAGTGATACTAAAATAGTATATAAATACTGTGTGAGTCTCATTAAACTTTCTTGTTCATAACTAACTTATTATGTGATACTAAAATAGTATATAAACATTGAATAAGTATCATTAAAATTTGTTGTTAATAATTAACTTATATATTGACATGGTATCATTAATGACTATTTTATGTATTGGTAACGCTCCTCATATCATTTATGATACCATTACAGGATATGAATATATTGTTGTGGTAGCACTAAGGTTTCATTCGTTCGCTTATTTACAAAACCACTCATTTCTTAATAATACCATAATAATATATTCATTTACTGATATGGTATCATTAAGGTTCCCTATAACCATTCATGTACAATCGACTCATTTCTCATTGATACCATCGCAATGTGTCATATACTGACATGGTATCGTTAAGGACTGTTTTCATAGATTCATATATTGTTGTTGTATTATTAAGGACTGTTTTCATAGATTCATATACTGTTGTGATATCATTAAGGAATATTTTTATATATTCATATATTGATATAGTATCATTAATGTTTTATACAATCATTCATGTACAACCAACTCATTTCTCATTGATACCATCACAACATATACAATATGAAATTATTAAGCATTGTTTCATATATTTATATACTGCTATAGTTTCATTGAGATTCCCTACAACCAACTCATATCTTTGTGATATCATCATAACATATCATATATTGGCACTGTATCATTAATGAGTGTTTCATATATTCATATAGCAAAAATACAGAAAGAGGAAAATATTAAAAAGGAAGAAGAATATAAACTAACAAAAAAAAAAGAAAAAAAGGAATTAAGAGAAAAAAATAATAATAAAATAATAAAATATTATCAAAAGAGACACAGGAATGAAATGATAAATGAGAAAAAGACAAAAACGATACATAAAAATAAAAAATAAAGTGTTTTTCTTAATTACTCCTAGATGTAGTTTAATTATTCGTGTTTTTTAAAAAAAAAAATTGTTAGTTACTTCTTCATGTAGTTTAATTTAATTTATTTATTTATTAGTCTAAAAATAATTAGCTTATTTTTTCTATATTTTAATTTTATGTTTGAAAAAATAATATAAAATTTAAAAAATGATTATAAAAAAGAAAGCTAAATAATAAAATAATAAAATTAGTTTGGCAAAATAGAATTCACAAATCAAGAATCTTGGGTGAAAAAAAGAGAGAGAAAAAACAGGAAAATAAAGAAATATAAAAAAAAAGAAGAAAAAAAACTAACTAATAGAGTAATAGTCAATTAGGGTATGCACTTAATTAATTCTTGCCGAATAAGTATTTGGTGTATGGGCTGTAAATATTTAGGGGAGAATGGGTATATAATCAAGAGTTACTTTGGATTTGTATAAGCTTATAAATATTTTAGATTTGATGGCACTTTTATGTAGTTTTTCCTCTTTATTTTTGAGATAAATGGGTTGAATTGGGCAAAGTTCATTATTTTGACAGTTTTTAAGTGTTGGGACAGGTGGACCAATGGTTCGAAAAATTTGAATTTGGGCCAAAAGCCTAAATTTGGCCTTACCTTTGTTTTCTTTATTTATTTGTTGTATCAATGATATATATTAACAAGGGTAGAAGTTAATATGAAAATAGTGAAAAATAATAGGAGGCGAGGGCAGAAAATACAAGAATTCTTGACAAAATAAATAAAATAATTAAAGTTCTACTAAATAACTAATGGTAGGCGAAATATTAGATTAATCTATTCGACTTTTTCTTTGCAAATCCGATGTGCATCAATCTCTTTA
This sequence comes from Solanum piurae, assembly GCA_029582685.1. Classification (NCBI taxonomy): domain Eukaryota; kingdom Viridiplantae; phylum Streptophyta; class Magnoliopsida; order Solanales; family Solanaceae; genus Solanum; species Solanum piurae. The sequence continues at coordinate 72,374 of JAJOOO010005237.1, forward strand.
ATTTCTTTGCAAATTCGATGTGCATCAACCTCTTTAACTTCTTTGCAAATCTGATGTGCATCAATCTCTTTAATTTCTTTGCAAATCTGATGTGCATCAATCTCTTTAATTTCTTTGCAAATCTGATGTGCATCAATCTCTTTAATTTCTTTCAGATTGATCAAACTCTCCGTATAAACAAAACCATCCATAAAAAAGGAGCTTGGATCAATATCATCAGAATCAAAAGACCATATTTGATTCTCACATGTTTTATAAATAACGTTTGTTACAAGAACTTTTCTATCAATATCATCTTGGTATTCATCTTGGTATTGATATCGAAGTAGCACTTTACCATCAGAAAAACTATACATGGGTATAATTGAAATAGCCCCATTACTTGTTAATGTGAGTAACTTTGTCCAAGAATCCTGAACGCCATACTCTTTCATTATCCATAAATTGAAAGTAACCTCGTTATTATTGAAAACACAAAGCATATTAGCCAATATAGATACGCTCATTTCAATAGTCACGTCCCATTTATGTTGTTTAGGGAATAAATTCACATTTTTTGGTAAGGGTATTCTCCTATATGTATCATCTGAAATATTAAAAGAACTCATAGAGCACTTATAATAATCAAGCCAATGAAACGCTCCATTTAGAAAGGACAAACATTCCTTACCATGCAATATGGCAGCATAATTCCCAAACCAGCTCCTTATTGAGGGCGAATAAATTTTTCTCCAAGAACCACTTTTTAGTGTGAGAATTTCATCTTGTCTATCCTCGTTGTCAACCCTAAGGACTATATAATCATCGCTAATTGAGTCATATCCCAATCCATAAGTAGAATGTCGTTGTAGCGATTCTAAAGGGGGAAGTTGTATTGATTCTGACGTGGTGGGGTTCCATAACAATAGCATTGAAGGGTCGCCCCGAGAAGGTCCAGTCCAAATCCCGATGAGAAACAAGGCATCGCAACAACAATAGACTTTAGAACTACGGGTTCGTTCAGAAATAGTTGGCCAAAAAACTTTATGTATATCATTAACAACTAGTCGATGATTTGGGGATAAACAAGTGGAATAGAAATTGAAAACCCTTTTACCCGGAGAGCCCGCCCCAATAAGCAATTTTTGAGATTCACGTCGATTTTTGGCATGATTGTGATGCTTCTTCTTAAAGTAAGGCTCACACAATAAAGTATTCCAAGACTTTGAAACACATTTGAAACGAAAAAGAGACTTAACAACAAGTTTGGTGAGTATCTCCATAAGTATTTCCTCTGGAATATTGTGAGTTGCCGTTGCCATTGCCATACGAAAATATGATCACGTATGATTTAATGCTGCTATGTTGTTTAGGGTTAATCTATTTATAACTTGGTAGATCGATACATATAAACCTAAAAGGATTCAAGTACTAATTAGGGTTTTTGACCTTCATTATAATTAGGGTTACTCTTGTTTCAACTTTTTGACCTTTCTTGGAAACCTAAAAGGATTCATGTACTAATTAATTAGGGTTTTTAAACTTCATTATAATTAGAGTTACTGTTGTTTGAACTTTTTTACCTTTATTAAAAGTATCTCCTTTAAACAAAGTCTTTTCACTCTTTCTTAAAAATTACTACATATTTTACGGATTAGAATTCCTTATATATTCTTAATTAAGGATTAGAATTTGTTTATGAGAGAAGTCGTCATGTAATACCCAATAATTGAATTATTTTTGGCAAAGTAAACAATAATAAAACCGGTCCGTCATTTTTGGTAATATAACCCAAATTTTTTGGACGCGGCTCCCTCCACTAATGTTTTTGTTCAGCTTGGCTTTTTAAAAAAAAGTAACAAGTATTTTGGGATGGAGATAATATATAATTTTAACGAGTTCGGAAATTGGGATGGAAAAATATGATTATCAAAATATTTCAAAAGATAAAAGAAAATTATATTGGTAGTTCTAAATACATTTTATAATTAATAATTTTCTTTAGAATTGATATTGCAGTAAAATATGACTATATGTTGTTTCTAAAGTAGAAATTTAAGGAGAAAAAAAAAAAAAAAAAAAGGTAGAAATTTATATATATATAATAGGAGAAGAAAAAACGCTTACATGTTTGAAATTCCTATTTAATACCTAACCGCTTATGTATATATTTGTTGGTTTTTGTCTATTTAAACAGATGAAGTGAAAAGCAACTCCCAGAAAATAAAAGAAACTAAAGAACCAAGTGAAGAAAGAAGAAACAAAAATTTCATAAATCCAAGAAGGTAAAGAGTGATACAACAATTTGAGATCAATTATGCCCACTATCAACATTGAAGCACATAAATAGTGGATTTACAATTTACCGATAACTTTTTTCCTAATTATGTGTTGCATATAATTAAGTTTACAATATTAGTTAATTGAAATATTAACGTAGTTAAGTTCCTAATGATATGGCCGTGAAATGCAATTTTATCTTTTTTCAAATCATTAGCCTAACCTATAGAAAAATTTGAATTTCTTTTTTAAATAGTTACCACAATTAACTTTGAGTTAGTTTTTAAACTCCTTATTTTGTTATATCAATAATGGGTATATACATTTTTTTTTCTATATCTATTTAAATATGAATAGTCTAAATTAAATGTGATATATTTTTCTCTGTAATTCGATGTCTAAATTTTAAATTTTTGGTTGATATTTTCGAAGGAAGAACATGCTTCTTTGTAGCAATAAAATGAGTGAATTATAATTCTTTTGAAAATGTTGTATGCCTTCTTTGTAGATGTTGGGAGCTGGTCTTGAAACAGCATGCTTCCAAAATAAGGAAAAATTGTACTCCCTCCGTTCCAATTTATGTGACACATTTCGCTTTTCGAGAGTCAAACAGTTTGAGTTTGACCGAGAATTTGCTCGTGAAATCTTCAATTTTTTTAAAATGAAATTTATATATTTATAAACTACATAAAAAGTACTATAAGTCACAATAATTGATAATTCAAAATATTTAAAAGATATATGAAAAAATTACGGTCAAAGATAGACTTGTTTGAATCTCGAAATCCGAAATATGTCATATAAATTGGGACAGAGGGAGTATATAATAGCAAATTATTAATTCAAATTAAATTCTATAAATATAGTTTGATTTAATTGTACCCCATAGCAAACTGTGGCTATTTCGCCTCTCTCCTGGTGAATCTCGCTCGCCACTCTCGTTCTCTCCCTCGCCTCTCTCGCTTTTTATACAAACGCAAATGTATAAAATGTGTTTGTGTTTGTATAAAGCGAGAGAAAATTGTATATATACATATATTTTCGTTCCCCTCTCCTAGATCTCGCTCGCCACTCTTCCAGATCTCTCCAACTCTCCCTCGCCTCTCTCGCTTATACAAACAAAAATGTATAAATTGCGTTTCTGTTTATATAAAGCCAGAGAAAATTGTATATACACATGCAAATACATATATCTTCTTCCTATACACTTATAATTATACAATACAAATATCCCCCTGCCCAATTCTTTTTTGTCTTTCTCTCTTTATACAAACACAAATTATACAATTGTTTTTTTGTATATGTATACAGAAACAGATTATACAATTGCTTTCTTTTGTATATGTATGGCGAATTATACAACTGCTTTCTTTTGTATATGTATAGCGAAATATACATATTTATGTTTGTTATAGAGCGCAATTATACAAATTACATACAAATATGATTTTTATGTTTGTTATATGTGAAAGTTTCTCTCCAAAATATTGTAGACAAAAACCAAAAAAGGTATCTCTTACTTTTATTAATGAAAATAATGTTATTGTGACATTATATTTAATAATATTTTTATTAGGAAGAATATGTGTTTTAAAAGGAAAAAAATAATATATTTCTTCAGAAAAGAGCATTGTTGACCCATTTACCATTTAGTAATTATAAGAGTATTTTTGGACCAAAATATTGTTGGTAAGGACATTTTTGGATTAAACTACAAACGAATGACATTTTTATTCCTTTCACATAGTTTAAGGGTATTTTTTACCCTTTTCCCTTTAAAAATTAATAAACATTTGTGGACAAAGTTCACAAATAATAGCATAATCAATGGTAATAACCAATTTGTTTTTCTTCAAATGTTACCATTCTCATTGAAAAAATCAAATGTTCGTATTGAGTCTTCTAAAGATCCAAGTGTTGTGAGCATCAATGGCTTAATATCGTTTCTTCTCTTCTTGATAGGTACAACATGCTGTCTCTATTTATTGTTCAAGTCTAATAAGGTTTGTTAAATGTGAAAGGTAGTGCATTTTGCTACCTTGAACATTTATGCTTGAGATTTGTATGTTTTTAATAGTATTTACTAATGAATATAACTATGTGACAGGAAGTAGAAGTTGTTATTGCTAAAAGCTTTGAAAATTAGATCATAATAAAGATAAAATTGTCAATTGTGCTTTTAAGATCTTATCATTTTGCAGTAGAGTAACACTGTTAACTCCTTAGAGTTAGTTGATTTTGAAAATAGACATTTAACACATTGATCCCAAATTCCCAATTTTCGCAGGCCACGAGATCAAAAAGGAAAAGATCTGTGCAGAAGACTTCAAGATGGAAAGAAATAATTGCTTGATCATCACAGAAGCTGATAGAAAGGAAAGCCTCAATCTAAGGAATTAGAATATCCTTACAGATGGCCTAAATCCAGCAAACAACTCAATCAATGCACACCTTGATTGACAAGACGAAATTTAGCATACTAGCGAACCAGATCCTCAAACAGAATCGAGTTAGCAAGAAAGGGAAGAGTTGTGAGTCAAGCCAAGAAGTCTGCTGATCATACAAGGAAAGAATCGAGCCAGCAAAGAAGGGTAGAGAAAGAGATTTACCATGCACATATCTAATATGGACATGGATCAGCAAAATCGCCTCAATCATCCTTGATTGAGATAAATCCCTTGGGTTTTCCTTACAAGAGCACGGGTCGACAACTATATAATCTACCCCAGACTTTAGTGTGAAGGACTCAACTTCACTTGAGCTTATCAAATAGCTTTCTTTTATCTTCCATAAAGCTTTGTAAACACATGAGTGATACAATAGAAAAGAAAAGAAAAAGAAAGAATTTGAGTGTAGGTTTACAAGTAGAGGCACTGTCAAGATAGAAATCTGAGTGTAGGTTTACAAGTAGAGGCAGTGTCAAGATAGAAATCTGATTTGCATATCAAACAGGATCAAGTCACAAGAAACGCTGTAACACCCAGATCACTTCAACGCTCTTAAGGAAACCCTTGAAACCCAAGGGGACTGGACTAGACACAACATTGGTGATCCGAACCAGTATAAAACTCTCTGTGTCATTTACTTGCTGCATATTATTATTACAGTTTATCTCTATACTAACTTGCAGGTGAGTCGACTGGCTATCACAGAAAGTCGACTAAAGGAATTTTAATTCACCCCCCTCCCCCCTCTCTACTTTCAAACACAATAGCCCTAATATGTGAATTGTTTTTACTTTCGAAAAATGCAGCCCCTATTATTAGTCATCTTTAAAGATATGAGATTCGGTATTGCATCAATCCAACATTTTCTTCAGTCACTTTAACGATCATAAAAAAATTATAATTCTATTAAAATAATATCATCGGAATGTCTATTAAGCAAAGGCTTAATCGAAACAAAAATGTTTAGTCCATGCAAGACATACACAAAAAATTATAGCATGTCTAGAACATAATTTTGTCTTAATTTCAAACGTTTTGAAACTTATTATTTCCTATCTCTCATTACAATTCTCCTTATTTTAAGGATGTAAAATTTAATAAAATTTATATTATTTTTCCTTTTAGTTTTTGTAAATAATTTTTCTATATGTGAATTTATGCCATACATCCATATTTTAAAAGTATTTGGAGGATCAAATATAGTATAATTTCTATGTTACACTACGGAACATATTACTATAGTTTAGAGTTTAGACCGCTATTACAGTTTATAAGTAAATATTAGGATAATAGGATTAGGATTATAATTACGATGAAAAGATGCAATAAATAATATGTCTACAAGTATTGACTACATGACGTCTTCTATCCTTGAATAATTCAAGCATTTCAAAAAATAAATATTTTGAAAAAGGTTCAATTAAATTGGTCTTAAAAGTACAAATCAATAAATAAAATAAAAAAGTTTATCATATCGTTTTTCCCTGTCCCAACATTGTCCTTGTGTTTCTCCCTGTCCTCCAATCAACATGTCCGGTACCCATGAAGCATACTTCTACATCATGTATAAGAAAAAATATTAACAATGACGAATAAAATTGATTAGACTGATTTAACCTTCAAAATAGACAAGCATACAAAAAATAGTGTTAGATCAAAAAACAATATACTTTGATGCAAGCAATGGAAACTAAGATATACATACCAAATATTTTTATCAAATTCCATTGAAAATGAGAGGAAGCCCAATAAAAAAAGGAAAAATTACTGAAATGCACGTCTTATGTTTTCCTTATTTCCAATATCCCCTTCTATTTCTAAAAACCTCTAAAATCTCTTATTTCTTTAATGTATTCGAGCTACATATTAATGTATCCGAACTACATATTATGTATCCGGTTTATTTATAATGTATCTGAGCTAGTTTTTAATGTATCCGAGCTACATATTATGTATCCGAGCTAGTTTTTAATGTATCCGAGCTACATATTTTATATTCGGTTTATGTTTAATGTATCCGAGCTACATATTATGTATCCTGTTTGTGTTACTTTTTAAGGAATTAATGTAATTACAAACTAAAGAGAGATAAATTGTAATTTCATATTAAAACTATGTGATTCCTAAAAGTTACCCTACCCAGGGGCGGCTCTTGCCTTTGTAAAATAAGGCTTATGCCTTAGGCCCCCAAATTTTGGGGCCCCCAAATTATTATAAAGAATAAATTATGTGTTAATTTTTTTTAGAAAAAATTGATTAATTATGATAAAAAATATATATTATTTTATCCACTTTAACATCTTTTATACTTTGTTAAAAATAAGAATTAATAGTGAAAAGTGTTGAACAAAGTGAATTACAAATTCTTTTTTATTTCTTTTTAAATTTTAGTTTCAAACATTACAACAAGCATATTAAAATGGTGTATACCAAGTCATCAACTTCTTGAATCAGATTCTGTGGTTCTAACTCTTATCTTTATTTAATATTTATCGACTTATTACTTATAAAATTATGTTAACAATTCATATAATAATTGTCAAAAGGATATTTTCAATGTTGAGTTGATAAAATCTTACCTAAAATCAATAACTGAAAAACAATATTAAATACTAATAATTTTCATCTAAATAGTGTAAGAAAAATAATTTTTGAATAAATATGTATACAAAATTTGTTTATATTTTAGGCCTCAAATTGAAATTTCGCTTCAGGCCCCCAATTACGTTGAGCCGCCTCTGACCCTACCCAAATTCCAGCGACAATACCCGACCCCTTGCGTGTCTTCTTCTTCCAGAAGTTTCAGCGAGTCCAAAATCGAAACCCAGAAACGCTGAAGTCCAGCAAGAACGAGCCCAACAGCCCACTCCAAATGCGAGCAACGCGTGTCCTCATTCGTACGCGAAGGAACATACTCGAATGGAATAGGTGGAGCAATCTTGTGCCCCGATCGTCCTTCTCAAGAAATCAGATGGCTGCGATTTTCATTCCGTTGAAGATTGGTATGAATCCGTTGCAACCTTATCCAAGAGAGCAATTCAAATTTCAAACTCGAAATTCAATCCCGTTTCCCCCCTTTTCAATTCCAATATTCCCTCTATAAATACCCTATCGTCTTCATTGTTAAAGGGAGGATTTTTCTGAGAGTATTTTCCATCACCTGAGACAGATGGTTCTTAACCAGCAAAAACACATAAAACAACATCATAAAAGGGGAAAAAATTCATAGGCTTGTGTCACAACCCGAGAGTACCCCCTAGTCGTAACATGGCGTATTCGACCCCGAAGGGGTCTTATACGAGCCACATAGTCACTCATTGCATTCAATAATGAAAATAGTGCGGAATGAAAAAACTTATTTACATCCACACATTTAAACTTCATTAAAACAACTTTAAAAACACACAGCGGAAGTCTAAGTCTCACATGGCCATCTTAGACACAATCACAAAACATAAGTAGGGA